>VWYI01038218.1:142970-196495 GCA_013399455.1 Anthoscopus minutus | reverse complement strand
GTGAAGGAAACTAATGGGGGGATGAAAGCAACGGGGGGGCGGCGATTGAAACAGGGGGAGGGCAGAAAACAAAACTGAGGGGGCAAGCTCTCTGATAAGGACGAGGGACGGTTTTAAATTAAAAAGGGAGAGATTTAGATCAGATACACGGAAGAAATTCTTTACTTTGAGGGTGGGCAGGCCCTGGCACAGGGTGTCCAGAGCAGCTGTGGCTGCCCCTGGATCCCTGGAAGTGTCCAAGGCCAGGCTGAACAGGGTTTAGAGCTCTGGGACAGTGGAAAGTGTCCCTGAGGAGTGGGACTGGATGGGCTTTAAGCTCCCTTCCAACCCAAACCACGCCGTGATTCTGCGGTGTGGGGGGGGGGGTGGAAAGAGGTGTTAAAAAATGAATGGGGAAAGCCTGAAGCTCCTTTTCCTCGGAAGAGAAGCCGCGGGCAGACCTCGCCCCTCCCGCGGGCCGTGTCCAAGGGAACGCCGCGGCCTCCAGCGGCCGTGCCCGTGTCGGTGGCGGCCTAGCGGTACAAGGGCTCGGCGCCCCGCGGCTCCAGGGCGTCTCGGTGGCGGCCCGGAAGGACAAGGGCTCGGTGCCCCTCGGCCTGGTGTCACCCTCGGTGCCGGTCTCGGTGCTCAGCATGTCGCAGGCGTGAGTAGCCCGTGGCGCGGGGGCTGAGGGGCGAGAATCCCCCCAGAGGGGTCAAACACAGACCGGGGGGGAGGCGGCTGCAGCCGCACAAAGCGATCACGTCGTCTCAGGAAAACCAGACAAATATTGTCCACTCAGACCCTTTGCACAAAAGGTTCCTCTGTCTTGCAGCCCACAGCTCGCATGCTGTGTCTTCTTTTCCCCTGGCACAGCACAAAGCTTTACACGTTTATCTGCAATACCCAGACAGCATTGGATTAAAGTGCCCGCAAGGAGCTGTGCTCATTCTCCCAGAAACATCACTCCAAGCCCACATATTAAATGCTATTGTTATTATTGCTGTGCTACAGTGCTGGGAGTTGAACTGTGAGCATCTTCCACGATACTATTTCTCAGTGTTGTGCTGTTTGCTGCTTCCAGCTCCAGCAGCACAGCCCAGTGTGGGCAGGCTCTTTTTCCCGGTTCTAAGCTGGATATGGCTTGCTCCAGTTCAATGCATGATAGTGCTTTAGAGAAAAAAGTTTAGAAAACACCTCGGGGTGGTGTTGCTACCTCCTTTTGCTCCTCTCCTTCACACTCAAACATGACCATATCCAAACTGCTGCCCCAGCAGGCTTTCCTGTCATCTTTCCCACAGTCTTCCTCCTCTGGCATCAGTGGTACCAACCTCAAAGCCCCCTGTTTCTTATGCCTGATATCCTCTTTCCAACTCCTGGCCTTTTTTCCAGGTGAAACTCCCTCAGATTCTAAAACATCCTTCTGAATTCAGAACCAAAGCAGCTCTCCTTGTCAACTTGGGTTTCACAGAGCTGTTAAGGTTGGACAAGACTTGAAAAATCACCAAGTCCAACCTTCAACCAAAACATATCATTAAATGCCACATCTGCTTCCAGGGACAGTGACTCCACCATTACCCTGGTCAGCCTGTTCCAGTGCTTGACTGCTCTTTTCTGTGAAGAATATTTTCCTAATAGCCAATCTAAACCTTCTTGGCTTAACTTGAGGCCATTTCCTCTTATCCTAATGCTTGTTGCCTGGGAAAAGAGGCTGAGCCCCAGCTGATCACAACCTCCTTTCAGGCAGCTGCAGAGAGCAATAAAATTTCCCCTGAGATTGTGTTCTCCAGCTTTCTTTTCTCCTCATCTGCCTCCACATATTGCGAGCCACAGCCAGATACCAGTGAAAACTCCCCTGCTTTCCGGCTCCTTGGTTCAGGAGAGGAAGGTGGAGTGAGAGGAATAAAGAACAACATCCCCAAGAGCAGGGCAGAGAGTATCTTGGGGCTGTGTCCACGGACAGATCCAGCACAGCCTCCAGTTGGAGGAAAGCTTGGTTAGATCCCTGGTGGATCCAATGCAGGGCTTGTATAAATCATGCCTAACACTCTCATGGAATCAGTGAAGTTCACAAGTTAGTGGAGAGTTATCTGAATTGTGCTCATTGCTCTTTAAAAGAAAAAACAAAAAGAGATAAAGGAAGAAAGAAAAAACCCACAAAAGTATGTTTGACCTCTTCCTCACTGTTATCTCGGAATCTGTCATTCCTACCCAGTCTCTGAATCATGGATGCTGTTATTTGAGCCAGATTAACACCAAAGGAATTAAGCTGAGCATAGCTGGAAAAAATACTTGTGCTTCAGCTGGTTTGGCTCAGCTTAATTTTTGGCTCAGCTTAATAGAGACAGGGCTTTTTGGCATTTCCCATGGCACTGCCAGCACTGAACAGCAGATCCATATAAACATGATCATATTCCATGCCACATGACAAAACCACATATCCAGTCCTGTTTCTGAGCAAGGTGCTGGTGAGGGACTCCAATTTGCTGTTGAAGCTCCTTGGCTAAGGTTGCTATAATGACATTGTAGCTGTGCACAGCACAGGATTTATAGCTGGGCTAATCCAGCCCTTCCTAAACACGAGTCAGGGTTGGATCTCAAATAAGTTACCAAGGCTACTGTTAGGGTGGTTGGTTGTAGTGAGGTTATGCCAGCTGTGTACCATAAATCAGAGTTGTTTAGCTTGGAAAAGCCCTCTTAGATCATCAAGCCCCCCCATCCCCCAGCACTGCCAAGGCCACCACTAACCCATGTCCCCAGGTGTCACATCCAAGTGGCTTTTAAGTCTATCCAGGGATGGGGTCTCTGAAATTTTTGCTAATATTCAGTCTATGCTACATCATCCCAGTAGCTAAATAAGGCTTACAGGAAGGCTGGAGAGGGACTTCTCACACAGGTATGAAGTAATAGGACATGGGGGAATGGCGTTAAGCAGAAGGACAGGTAAAGATTGGCTATTAAGGACAAATTCTTCCCTGTGAGGGTGGGGAGGCCCTGGCACAGGATGCCCAGAGCAGCTGAGGCTTCCCCTGGATCCTTGGAAGTGTCACAGGCCAGGTTGGACATTGGAGCTTGGAGCCACCTGGGATAGTGGAAGGTGTCCCTGCCCGTGGCAGGGGGTTGGAATGAGATGAGCTTTAAGCTCCCTTCCAACCCAAACCATTCTGTGATTCCATGATTCTATAAACCTTCCCTGGTGCAACCTGAGGACCTTCCCAAGGTATTTTAAATGCCATGTGACAAAAATGACTTACCACAACCTGCCTTATCTGAACGCAGTGAGGCAAAGAGCCAACAATGAAAGGGGATTATGAGAAAGAACTTTGGTTCTTCAGAAATGGAAATGCTACACAGCTTTCCTTGAGCTTGAGGTAAATCTTGAGTTCCCAGGCATGTTCACCATCCTCAGGGTCCTGTGATCCTAAGAGGTTTGGGCTAAAGCGGAAAATTTATTCCACTGCCTTAGGAAGCTCTGTGTCAGGGCAGAGAGGATGTTCAGAGAGCAGCAATGCTCTCTTAGGGTCACTTAAGTCCAGCAGCCGGCCAGGGGAAAAGTCAGCATGTCCAGACATGCCTGGCATTTTCTAGGGACAGTCTCAGCACTCTGGAGGGAACAGAACCATTAAGAGTAGAGTGATTAAAAAGTGCTGGAGTATCTCACTTCCCAAAGCACTCAGCCCCAGCATTTGCATGCAGACGTACCTTCTGTTCCAGACGCTGGAGATTCACAGAGATGCTGCTACATTTATGTTTTCATGCTGTGTTTCCTCCTCTTTTATGGATTTGTTTACCCTCTCCTTGACCCGTGGGATCCTGACCAGTGATTTCTTACCTTACCCCTGACAGTCCTAGTCCAGACATGTTCAAAGCTGATACCTGGCACTGCTACCACTCCTGCCAGGTTTTAATCAGCTACAAGACATTTGCCACTGCCACCAAGGAGCTTTAAACAATCAAAGGGCTTTAAAACTTAATCTCGTGTCACAAATAGAATCTATATTAATTCGCTGGTTAAATATTGATCTAAAACAAGATCCTGAGCATCTCCCTTCCTGCTTCCAACAGAAACAACCAAAGCAGAGCTCTGTGTTTTATACCACATCCCCAAGGCTCAGCTGAAGAAAATTAAGATGGCAAAACCCAAACGTGGAAAAAATGTCAGGGCAACTTCTAATCCCCTTTCCTCTCTCCACCACATTCTGTGGCTGCATTACGATGCAGTTTCTGATGCTGTGATCACATCCTATTTTCTTCCCACGGGGCCCCAGCCTCATTCAGCCATTGGGCCGTTGTTGAATATTTCTTTTTATCCCCTCATTCAGCGTCTGGCCCCAGGCCATATTCTTCAGATTCCATCCAAACACCACAATTATTAGCTTCCTCCTGGACATTCCTTGCATGTTCTCTCTCATACATCTCCCAAGCAGCCACAGATTCATCTTTGCCCCTCTTTCCATGCCTGGTGAGCATTAGCACATCATCTTGCTTATGTTAAAGCAGGAAATCAGAGACAGGATCAAACTGATCACAGCTAAGACTCAAAGCTGCAACTCCCTCCTGTGCCTCCCTTCATCCTTAATGAGCAGGTAGGGAAGGATCTTGTGTATTACTCCTTCAGTCTCTCCTCTGGGAAAGAGCATTGTCAGTGGAAATATCCCAGCAGCACTTGTGCTGGAAAACAGGGAAAGAAAAGGCCCCAGTTTTCAAGAAAATGAGTAGATGGTGTCAGCTTTGAGCTTAAAGCCTCCTGCTCCTGGCAGGGGTAGAGCAGCACCCAGGCACAGCCCTTGATGCATGGAATTGTAGGCAGCTGGATGAGTAATTGCCCCTTCCTTTTCTAAAGAAGAGAAGGGTAAAAAGAAAAAAATTACATAGGACAGTTAAAGCTGAAATAAGCTTTGTTGTCAGAAGCAGTAAAATGTGTTACAGGCAAATACTTCTTGGAAGGACAAATTCTGCTTGCAAAGGAGCAGAGGCTGCTGTTCAGATAACACAGAATAGTTTGGGGTTGGAAGGGACCTTAAAGCCCATCTCCTTCCCTGCCCTGCCATGGGCAGAGACACCTTCCACTATCCCAGGTTGCTCCAAGCCCCCTCCAACCTGGCCTTGGACACTCTAGGGACCATAACTGCTCTGGGCACTCTGTACCAGGGCCTCCCCACCCTCACAGGGAGGAATTCCTTCCCAATATTTCACCTAACAGGAAGACATTCCATATCTTGTCCTGTCACTCCTTGCCCTTGTCAATTGTCTCTCCATCTTTCTTGCAGGTTCCTTTCAGATACTGGAAGGCCACACTTAGGTCACCCCAAAGCTTCTCTTCAGCATTTCGAGTTCTCTCAGCCTTTCCCCTTGGAGCTGCCCCATCCCTCTGATCATCCTGGTGCCTCCTCTGGACTGTTTCCAGTGGCTCCAGGTCCTTCCTGTGCTGGGCCCCAGGGCTGGAGGCAGCTCTGTAGGTGGGGGTCTCACCTGAGCAGGGCAGAGGGGCAGAATTCCCCTTCCCTGCTGCCCACACTGTGGGATCAGCCCAGGGCACAATTCTCCTGCTCACCACAGAGGGAAGGGCAGCCCCCAGCCCAGGCAGGAGCTGCAGCCTGAGGGACATAAGGGCAGACTTTGGCAGCCAAAAATAGCATTTTCCACACCTTAATTGCTTTGCCATGTAGGAAAACAGGGGGTTTTCCTACAGAAAACTAGAAGAAAAGTTCTTTTTCCTGCCAGCCTTGTGAGTTTGGCTGGAGCAGGTGCTTGTGACCTGCTGATGTGTGTTGCTACTGCTGCTGCTCCATGAAGCTGCTTCCTTGCCTTCCCTGTGGTTTCCTATTACATTTCTGCCACACAAATCTTTTATTCCCCTTTCACTTTCTGTCATAGTATCCAGGACTGAAACTGGAGATGACAGAAGCACAGAGCTGTTCACATTAACAATGCCAGCAGTCTGTATGTTTTCTTCTCTTGTCACAACCAAAGCCTACTGATGTTTATCCTTTATTTTCCCCCAAATGCTTCCAGCTCTGTAAAACATCGTGGCTGAAGCAAGCCTGCTTAAAAAGTCATCTGGCAGAGTCACATTCACCTCCAGCTGAGAAGTTTGGCATAATTGTGAGACTAATCTTATTTTGGGAGCAAGGCAGTCTTAAACAGGCTCATGAGCTTGAACTGCTCCAGACTGCAGGCTAAAGGCTTTGAAATCAGCAATTATTTCCAACAACATTTCAGTCAAACTGGTTCACGGAATTAGTGCTGAGTTGGCAGGGGTCCACCAGGGCCACAGATCCGACTCCTGGCCCTGCACAGGACACCCCAAGAACCCTACCCTGTGCCTGAGAGCATTGTCTAAACACTTCTTGAACTCAGACAGGCCACACTGATCTCTGTGCCTGTGCCTCTCCAACACAAAACATGTTTGCCGATAGTAGGACAAAAGAGAAAAGAGGGGGCTACTCCTATCATGCAATCACCACGCAGTACCTGTGAGGTAAATGCTGACCTGGATCAGCCAGCAGTCATCCTAAGCCTGGTGATTTTTAGAAAGAGAGAAGGAAAAAAAGAAAAGCAGCAGCAGCATTAAAAGCCCTTTTTCCTCTCAGGGCCTCACTTTCTCCTCCCAACCTTTGTCTCTTGTTTCTTTATTTTCCAGAGGCTGCAGGGCGGGGTTTCCCTCCCCCGTGTTTGCCCAGGGTTTAGCACAATGCCTGACCTGGCTCCAAGTGTGGTGAGGGGACCCTGAGGAGTGGCCCCTACTTGCCCTTCCTTGTCACCAGCCCCACGTCTCGGTCCCCTCTGCCCTTGTGTTCTGTGCCAGGCTCCTTGAGCCCTGCTCCACATCCCTTTGCTCTCACAAACCCTGTGGGACTTTCTCCAGCCCCTGGCACAGCCCAGTCTTGTTTCTGAGAAGGAAATAGAAGGTGGGTTTGCAGTGACAGCAGAGGCTCCTTCAGCAGTGTTTTAACACACACGATTTAGCGCTCGTTTAATCACACAGGAGTTTCTAAAAGAGGTGAGGAAAGCTGCAGTCAGTCAAATGTTTCCCTTCCACCTCCTTCCATCCATCAGGATAAACCAGTGAGACCCACGCAGCGCTGCACTATTGCAGCTTTAGCATGGGAAAGCAGGGGGATATTCCTAAGGGCAGCCCAGAAAAACTGGGTACCAAAGAAGCTAGGGCTCAGCCCGTACACGAACACAAACTGTGCCATGTCCTGGAATACCAGGACTAGTGTTCCCTTTGGCAGCCAGGAAGGACACAGAGACTAAAAGCCACATGAAGGTAACCCCACTGGTGCCAGATTCTTCTCCTGGCTCAGGAGTGGCCAGAGGGACAGTTTGCATGCTCAGCACAAACCCTTCCAAGAAGGGCGTACTTAAGCCTTAAAACCAGTCCAGCACCAGTAAGCAGGCTCACCTCAGCTGGACTCAAAACCAACAAGTTTTTCCAAGTGTTAGGAGAGCTAGGTCAAGCAAACATGCTGAATTAGAGGGCCCTACAATACTAAAACAAGGCATGTACAATTTGGCAGGATTTTAATAATCTCTTTATAACTTCAGCAGGAAGAGAACTCTACATTGTTAAGCCTCACTCTAAATAAGGAGAGCAGGCTTTATTTTTAGCATTAAAAGAGAGATTTGAACTGGCAATCAGGCTATGGGCAAAAGAAATTCCTTAAGCCCATGTTTTAGGCTCTGTTTCTACTTTGTGGGAGTGCAGAGAAGGGATATCAGTGAGGAGTTAAAGTTCTGACCTTCTCTCCAAGCTATGAGCTGTCAGAAATCACTCTGGGGACTCTGGAGTTCAGTCACTTGATGTGTTTCTTCTTCATCCCATTACGGCATTGCTTACTTTCCCCATAACACCCCTATTCAGGAGTTGCTGTGACAATTTGTAGCATTACTTACAGTGCTGTATGCACAGAGAGATCAAGAGACAGCTTTCTTTTCCAGGATTTTATTTTCTTAAGCCTTGAATAGGAAAGTTAGGCTCAGTCCTGCTAATTAACTGCACTAATTGGTGAGTTAGAAGCTCTAATCCAGCCTGAATTTGATGGAATATCCTTGGGCACAGACAGCTCAGAGCGAAACAGAGCTGAGCCTACAAGGTGGACCAGTAACAGTAAATAAAACCCCAGTGATTTCAAGGCTGCATTGTCCTCCCCCTGCAGCATGTGGAAGCAATTTTGAGGGAGCTCACAACTTAATGCAAAGGGACACTGAGCAAATAGGCAAAAATTCCAACAGGGACTTGGGGATCACACGCCGATTCACAGACAAGGAGAGGCAGTGCTCTTCTTTGCTTTTAAGGCATAACCTTGAAGTTACTTCTCCTCACTACCCATGAGCATGTTTGTCTTTAAAGCTGAAGGGCTCATCTGCTTCACAGCAGCTCTGCCAAGTCCCCCAAAAGGTGCTATAAACACCAGGTGCATCTCATCCTTCAGACTAGTCCAAAAGGGCTCACATTTGGGCACTAATAAAACCTGCAATAATCATTTTAATCCTATTTTGGGGATGTGTCCTCTCATTTTAAATCAGGGTGAAGCAATGTGGCACTCAGATTAGATTTCTGCTTGCCCTGTCCTGTACAGCAGGTACACAGGGCTCTCAGCTACAGATTTGTCCTTTTCACATCAACGTTTCCCTTCAACATTTCATTTTCCGGTGGGCCCGTCCTTTCTTTTGCCCTCATTTACCCAAAATGCCTCTGTTGTAAAAGTCACAATCATCCCATAATATCCACAGTCTTAACATCTGACCCACAGCAGCCGTGCCTGCAGTCATCCCAGTGCTTATCTGATAAGCTAATGCTTTATGGAAGCAATTATGTCCTATCTGCAGTGCCTCACCATAACGTCCTCTGAAAAGCTACAGCACTCCAGCCCCCTCCTCCCTGCATAAGCCATTCCCAATATGAAAAGAAGCTGGATATTAGCTGGCTCAGCAGGAGGAACCACTTGACATTCCTCAGTCAGAGGAGGCAGAGAGGGAGATTATTTTAAATCAGAGCGAACAGCCGCGTCTCGGTGCACTTTCTCCGCGCAGTATTCTGCTCAGGAAAGGCTTCAGCCCGAGCATCCCCATGGCTCAGAAATCAGCTGGATGGCTCTGGGGACACCCCACAGGGCTGGGCTTCCTCAGAGGTTAACACCCTCTCCAGTATCTGTGAGAAATCATACAAAGTTCATACAAAACCTGCATGCCTCACATCCTCCTGTGTCCCAGCTCCAGCCCAATGCTGGCCTTGCTTGTCCCCATCTTCTCCCTTCTGCCAGGTTTATTCTGTTTATCTCCTGCACCTGGGTTAATTGCTGATATTGACTGATAGGGGTGGTGCAATAGGATGTAAATGAAGTAGGGGAAAAAAAAGGAAGGGGAAAGGCCTGGGTGGGCTGCAGAAGCATTAGGAAAAGCAAGGCCAGCTGCATCCTGCAGAAAGCCAGGTCAGCTGAAGAGTATAATACACCCTTTGAAACGTTAATGGTGCAAATTCAATAGCAGGGTTTGGGTTGTTGGTGTTTTTGCTGAGGGCAGGGGGGAGTCCCACAGCCCTTTCACCACCCAGGGCGTGCAGGGCACCCCACACTCAGGACACTTGAGGGCTGGAGTTTGTCCTATCCCACCCCACATGTCCCTCTTGCAGCACAAGCCTTGGGTCACTCTGACTTCCAGGACTGGGAATGATAAGATCAGCTCACAGAGCTCCAACATTTATTATCATGCACAAACAATGCTAACATCTGTCCAGCTTTTTGGGCAGGATAAGTACACCAGCACTCCCTCAATGCAAGGTCTGCTCTCAAAGCTCATCCAACAAAGGCAGAGCATTTTGCTTTTGTCATCCTAGGAACAGCAACTTGGTTCAGCACATGGATGGGTCTAGATTGCACCATCGAGGCAAATGGCCTTTATTCCTAGGAGCAAGGAGCAAGTTGGCTGTCCCTGTTTCCATAGCCACTGTTTTCCCCTCAGCATGACAATGTGAATGAACAACCAAGTCTCAGTGCAGAAGAAATTTCCTTGTTGTGTTCCTAGAGACGCATTTTCAAAGATGTAGGATTTTTTAACACTTACCAAGAGTCTCCATCTGGCAAAAGAGAACAGGACCTAAAGGGTCTTCACTGCCACAGGTGTTATTAACAGCTTTCTGTGACAAACCTGCTGCTTGAGCCCTTCTCTGAATAAAAACCTCATTGCTTGTTCTTGCTCCTTTAAGCTGATCCCCCAGGATATTCTGATCTGTTTTTCCCTTGAAAAGGCACTGACAGCCAGTCCATGCTCACATCAGAACTCCACCTATTCCTACCAAAACTACCAAGTGAGCAGCATTTTTGCTTCTGGAAATGGAGATGGCCTCAGGTGACAGCTTCCATGCCACATGATGCCATAGCCACCAGACCAGATAGTTAGCAATTCCTTGGAGTGCAACAGTTGCTGCCATAGAAAAAAATTCTTTTCCTTACCTCACATTTGAATTAGGACCCACATCTTCACTCCAGCATTGGCACCAGCCCAAATCATTACCCTGCAGTTAACTTCAAGGAACCACTTCAGAAAGGCAGAACAGCTTTAGAAACATGGATTGGTCCTCATCCCAAAAATGCAGAGCCTCAAATAGTCCTTCTCCTATTAAAAGGCATTGGAGGGAGATACCTTTTCAATTAAACTATCTTCTCAATTAGCACAACCGAATAAAACTCCTGGCACTGTTGGGGTTTTGAAGGATGCTTCAAGCATTTTAGAATGAAGCTGAAAAGCTTTAAGCTTGTTTTAATAAGATGGCATTTTAAGATTCCTATTTTTAAAACAAACCCAGAAACTTCTGCTAATGGTTTTCAAAATACTTTGTAGTTAAAAATCTCCTTATAAATGTAATGGCTCTCAGTTCCAGGCTTGCTTTGTGAGAAATCCAAACCCACAGAGCCCTGTGCTAACTCCTGCTTTCATGTCAGGTTGACACAGTCTCCTCTTTCCAATCAGCTCTTACACTAAGATGTGGGCAGACTCCCAGAGAGAGCTGGACACCATGCTCCAGAGGGAAAGGGAGGAGTTCCTCCAGCCAGAGGAGGACCTTGAGAAAGTGAAGAAGATGTTGGCCATGGCCTACATCAAATACCTGGAGATCTTCCGGAACCTGGAGGAGGCCCACGACAACCTCATCCACCAGCAGAAGCGGGCCGCAGTTCAGCAGGTGCTGGATGGGGTCATCGGCCGCATCCTGGAGATAAAGAAAGAGATGGTGGCCCTGGACATCTCCGAGTGTCACTACCTGGATGACTTCCTGATAGACCTAAAGCGTGTCCCGGTAGGGCTATCTCCCTTTCATTTCCTATGAATTCCCAATTCATAGGAAAGATGGGTTTTGTTTTATTTGTAGGCCTGATGTATCAAATAAACCCAGCCCTGCTGCCTCTCTGCAGTCTCCAGGAAACTTCCAAGTTTCTCACAGCCCATGGACGTGATCTCCATGCAGAGGGCAGGGAAAGGGTAACACATAGTCTGAGGGTGACCACAAAAGGTTTCAGGGCTTTGGGACATTTGATGCACAAGTTATTTTCTCCTGACACTTCCAGTTGAAAGGAGCACCAGATGGCTTCCCAGCTGGTGTCACCACCATGATTTTGGGGGTTTTGGCAGTGGAGTGGCCTGTGCATTGCCAGGAGTGCTGGCATCAGATGGCACTCACCCTTCTCAGCAAGGGAGGGGAGTCTTTGCCTGGGAGCAGGGCAGTAGGACCAGATGACTCTTTGTGGTCCATCTCAATCTGACCCATTCCATGATTCCGTATTACAATATCAGTTTGTAATCACAGAATCCCAGAACAGTTTGGGCTGGAAAGGACCTTAAAGCTCATCCAGTGCCACCCCCCGCCATGGGCAGAGACACCTTCCACTATCCCAGGTGGCTTCAAGCCCCATCCATTCTGGCCTTGGACACTTCCAGGGATCCAGGGGCAGCCACAGCTTCTCTGGGCACCCTGTTCCAGGGCCTGCCCACCCTCACAGGGAGGAATTTCTCCCCAATATCCCATCTAAACGTACTCCCTGTCAGTAACAACTTCACAGCTTTGCTGTTAAGTGTCAGGAGCTTGACTGTGCCAGATTTTAATGCGGGATGAGATGGAAAATGGGCCATTGATAAGTAAAGTAGAGTCCACTGCAGCCTGCTCTTCGTGGCACGGTGAAATCAGGTCCGTGAATATGACAGTGAGGCAAAAGTGTGGAAGCTGTGCTTTAAAAGCCGTAGGATAAAAGAGCTGGCAAAGGTTGTTACATCTCTCGCCGACAGCTCCATCTATTGTCACATTCAGGTACCGCTGCTTTGCTAAAACCAGCTGGAATTCCTGCTTTTTTAGGATCCCAGCTCCGAGATAAATTGCCCGACATTATTATCGCATCATTCTGAGATCTGCAGACGTGATTCTGTTTGCCATTGCACATCTGCAAATTTAGGACAGGAATTGCCAGGAATTTCCACCAGCCCTTTACCTTCAACATCAATCACTGTTTTAAACTGAGGGTATAAACACATCTCCAGGGAAAAGTCCTTCAAATAATAGTTTGAAATGCTTAGCACTGCTGTTTTCATGACTCAGCAGTAAATCCATCTGCAGCAAAAAGTTGGCAAATCTGAGAAGTCATGCCTGACATCTCCTCAAAAACAAGCATATTCAAATTCTTGCACCACACCTTAATTTTAAGAAGGCCTAGCATACCTACCTACCACAAAAGAAATTAATCACTGAGGAGATTTCAGTTTTTTTCAAAGAAAAAATTTTCCATACAAGATAAGAGTATAGATTTATGGGGTGTTCTTTATAATAAAATATTAAAATATTCTTGGTAACGGAACAAAATTACTGAACAAATAACTCCTGTTTCTCAAAGGATGTGCCCAGAATGGATATTTCCAATCATTCCTTTCCCTTTATTATCAGTGCTAAACTCCTGCAGGATTGAAGGCAGAGGACACAATGTTTTATATCTTATGTGATGATACCGACTGTTTTGTACTATGTCACTGCAAGGCTGAGATTTCCTATTTCTTCAGTTCTGTACCTCATGGTGTTGTGCACTTGCCTTCCAGCATCCAGTCATTCCATTTCCTAGGGTAATTGTGCAGGTATTTGGATCCATAAATCCCATGTGGAGCTGGGAGTGGCTAAAATGCCACAAATTTGACTCGAGGTGAAACATCGCGAGCCTGATTTTTCAGTGCTGGGCCCCAAAAAGAGATTATAGAGAGAAGCAGGCTCCCCACCCCTTTCAGCTCTGGCACTGGGGCTTTGATATCTTTTTTCCAGCCAGTAAAAGTCACAGTTTTGGAATTAAAGGCCAGGTGAGACATCAGAGATACTTTTCCAGTGACTCTGATCCCTGGCAGCCTAAAAATCCTCTCAACCTACAGGAGGGTGTCCAGACAAACCCCTTGACTTCTTATACCTCCAGGTTTTAATCTACCCAAAGTGATTTGCAATCAAAGTACAGCATATAATCATTTCCATCAACTTCCAAGGGTTGTTGGAAGGTGCAAACAGGGAACTTAGCAAAACAAATATTTAGAAACATGATCAGACCATTCTGCACTGATAAAATCATCAGGGATAAGCCAGCCCAACTTGGGTACCAACATGGTAGGGATGTCCCTAAGTGTGCAGCTGAGGGAATGGGGAATAAAATTGGGAGAAATTTAAATCAGTTACATCTTTTTAATTTCAGAAATTAGTAAAGACAGGCACTTCTGGTCATATCTGATTTTAAGAAGTGTCTGAGATCCCACAGTCACAAGCAGACAGTTTTTCTACAGCTTAAAATACCTATAAAAAACCCTAGAATAGTGCTTTGGTTCTTTATAATGGTAAAAAAAGTGGCAAGAGAACAGATCTATTTTTCATGTTGATTAAAACAAGAAGTGGGATGATCACACAACCAAAGGTATTCAGCTTTGTGGAAATCATGTTTAAATTTCAAGCAACCCTGCCAAATACTTTAGCAATTTGATAATATAATTGAGCCATTATAAGAAGAAAGATTTCTGGGCTCACATGGTTCACAAACTGGGTTGATTTATTTGTTTTTGTTGAATTAGGCCTGAAGTAATTGAAAAGTAATGGCAGCTGTTACAAAGGTCAAATTCCCCAATACTCAAAAAATATTCAACCACCATTATTTTATTGCTTAGTAAAGGTGTTCAGTTAATCAGTGATGTGATTTAAATATAGTCCTAAAAAACATCTCATGGTTTTCTTCCTCCAGCAAGACCTAGAAATACCCATCCCAAAGTATTTTGTGAAAGAAAACCTGAGAATCCTGCAGGAGAGGGAGGAATACCTGCAGGGGATTTTGCTGAATGCTGGTTTGCTACAGGTAAATGTACCCCATACCTACATATCATATTTGATTTGTTTAGTTTACAGCCACATGTGTCTGAACACTGAAGTGAGAAGTGCTTTTACAGCAGTGAGGAAGTAAAAGTGTGTTTACAGATAAGGCACAAGCAGAAAGAAACCTTAGATTTCCCTGTCAAACAATATCCAATCACATCACAAGTTTGGATAGGACTGAAATGATTCTACTCTGCTTTCTGTGTGTGAGAGTGTCCGAAAGAACTGCACTTTGGCCAATTCAGTGTTTTATTTCTCTAACTAACCCTCATCATGTAACTAGTGCTACTGAAACCAAACTGTCCTGGCCCAGGATTCCTCACTGGCACTGGCAGAACTCGGAGTTCAGGTCAGCGCAACTGCTGGCACTCACTTGTTTATGTAACTTCTGAACAATGAGTGCAGTTTGCCCCGTGCAGCTACAGAGCTGCAGCTGCTGGGAGGAGTGGAAAACTTGAGTTTTGGCAGAGCAAAAGTCATTACAGACAAGTAGAGGAGTGCTGCAGTAAAGGCTGCTCTGGATTTGATATACTTTTGACCTTTTGGGATCGGCATGTTGACCGCTGGAAGTACGCAACTGTGTCTACATGCCTGGATAACTTGGATTCATGGATGTTGTAGCCATAAGAGACAGTGCTGATGGCCCACTTAGTCACACTGCTGCTGAGTTCTCCAGCAGTGATGGTGCCTGTTGGTCCCACAAAATAACAGCAGGGAAGTCCACAGGGATGGAAACAGCCCCAGGCAGACTGCAGAGACAGAGCACAGGCTTTCCTGACTAGAGGCTTTGCTGGGCAGCTGCAGCACTCCCCTGCTCCTCCACAAGACAGCTCTGGGTGAATTCTCTGCTCTTCTGCTTGCCTGATGTTGCTCTGGGGAGATCCTGTTTCAGCACAGTTTTTCCTGGAGCCTTTTTGCTTCCCAGAGTTCTGGACTTGCTGCTTTCCAGCGTGGCATCCATTAAGGACGAGGTGGTCTAGTCCACCAGCCAACTCAGCCAGAGCACCAGGCTCTGGCAGGGTCCAGCTCTCCCTTGCCAGGCTGCTACAGGGAGCCAGAGGGTTCAGTAAACAGCAATAAAATAACTTCACCCAGTGTAAATCCAGTGTCCTGTACTGCATTTCCAGCTCACTCACCACTGGGATTGCTACAGGGTTGTCAGCACTTCTGCACCTCATCCTCTCAGGAAATCCTGAGTTGCTGTGTAACCAAATGGAATTCTCCAGTGTCTGTGGCAGTGCTGTTAGGAGCAGTCCAACATAAAACAAAACCAGTGGAGTTCGTCTCAGGAATCTGCTCTGCACATTGTTTGTGTGATTCTGTTCAGGAAATCTATTCTATGTAATTCTGTCCTAGAAAGCCCTGCTGAATGCAGGTGCCACACAATATAAATATAGTGATTAAATATGAGCTGCCTCCAGCTGGGAGATGAACATCAAGAAAAGACACATTCAGCTTGGGGAGCATGAGGGTTCTCAGGAGTGAGAAGGAGGAGTCCCTTCTGTTCTGATCCAGTTTTCCTCTCTGACTCAGAACAGCCCTTCCTTCACTTTCCAGCAAAAGAACAGTGATCCCAGCAGCACCTCCAGAAGCCCTCCCTTCAGAAAAAGAAAGGAAAACATTCCACAGGCTAAGAAATTTTCTTTTTAGAAGGACAAAGCCCCATGGTTGTGTCTTTTTGCTCAAACAGATCAAGTTCAGCGGGAGTGCATGAGCCTCTGTGGCTTCCCAGCAAAGCAGGTTTTCCTCATCCACATATCAACAAATCTTTGTTTTCTAAGATATCATTTTCTAACTGAGGCAGGCAATTAACAAAACATAACTTTCCTTTGTTCATTCCTTTTTTTGGCTGTGCAGATGAAGGAACCTGTCAAGGCCATGACACTTGAAGAGGCCATTAAGGTGATCCAGGTGGCAGAACGGGCTCGCCAGGGCCGCGCTCGAGCGGCATTCATGAAGAAAATCTTCCTTGAAGAGAAAAGACAAAGTAAAAAAAAGGAGCAAGAGACAGGCAGAAATCCAGATGATGCTGCCATTTGCATTCAAAAGGTGAGTTTCTTGTGTAGCAACAACTCTGGCAAAGCCAAATGATAATGTTTTGGTAAGGAGAGCAGCTGTAGACAGAAACACAGCTCATAGAATGGGAAGCTTTCTGAAATGATCCTTTTAGGGTGTCCAGCAAGGTGAAATACGTCATTTAAACCACTTTAAAAAACGAGACAGGATCGTAGATGTAAGATCAATGGAACCAGTCCTGCACTGGCAATGCCGCATGACTGTAACTTACATTTCCTGTTCTGATTTTTATGACCTCAGTTGCTCCTTCTGGCCTCCCCTTGGAATTCACTGTATCTCTGAATTCATGCCTTTTTCTGTGATCTCCAGAGGAAGAGTTCATTCCATATCTAGAAAAAAGGACAGAGGGCGGTCAGTGCTAAATTCCACAGAGTTCTTGCACCTGAATAATTCAGACAACTCAGCCTGATGAGAGCAGGAGCTCAGCCTAAATCTTATGTCTAAATTTCATGAGGCAGTGACAAATTTTAGAAGCCACCCAGAGCAGCATGAGGGGATAAAAAACTTCAGAATTTTTTTTTAAAAAAAAGAAAAATAACAAAAAATCCCAAAACAGATGGCAACCTGTTAAAAAGCAATAGTTTCAACTGTATATTGTGCCTTTCCTTCCTCTATTTGTTTTTTCCTGTGTCTGCCTCAGAAAAGGAAGCTGTACCAAGGCCCATTTATCTCATTAGAGTTTTGTTTACAATCCAGGTTTGGCGTGGGTACAGCCAGCGCAAGAAAACAGAGAAACTGTGGGAGGAGGAAATGATATTTCTGGGCATGGTAAGTGGGGCTGTGCCTCCAGAACATAAAATGCCACACTCTGTTTGTTCTTCAGGCTTTTATAATTCAGCCCAAGAGAAGAAATTAATTTTTACGATTCCTCCTATTTTAAAAGGAATCTCCAAGGAATATAGACCTCAGCTGAAATGATGAATGGCACAGGAGTAGCGCAATTTGTCTTCTGCTGAATGGGTTTGTGCTGTCCATACATTCTCCAATGTGTGTGGCAGATGTGGAAACTGGCTGTGGAGAATTTGCCCTGGGTTCCAGGGAATTTGACCTAGGCATGATCAGCAAGGAAATTTTATTAATCAGCTTTTCAGTCATGATTTTAAGACTGGTGGGCTGCCTTATGTCTGGAGTAGAATTCATGAAGATTGGAAATGCCCCCCTAAAATCATCAAGTCCAAGCATTAACCCAGCAGTGTCAAGCCCACCCCTAACCCATGTCCCCAAGTACCACATCCACACATTTTTGAACACTTCCAGGGATGGTGACTCTACCACTTAGCTGAGCAGCTTATTCCAATGTTTGACAACCCTTATAGTGGCTAAAATAATTAATTTTTCCAAATAATTAAATTAGAGAAGCAAAATCCTCTTCCTCCCGTCCCTTTGCAAGCCAGTGTCTGTGTATGTCAAGAGCAGGGAAGAGAAACCTAAGAACTAGCACATTAATCCATCAATATTCTCTAAGTCCATATAAAATCCAAATCTTCCTCACACCACACTGTAAAGGCACGAGGAAGTGAACAGCTTCCCACAGTCAGTTAAATTGCACAGGGGTGAAAGAAAAAAAATTAAAGCATCCTTTCCACAAGGAATCTGTTCCTCCCACCCCCTTCCTTGTAACAAACACCTGTAAAATAGGATAAAGTCTTTACTGCTGACTTTTTTTTTTGCTCCCCCTCCAAGTTTTTGGAGGCACGAACAGGTGTCAAGCCTCACCCAAGTCCAGCTGCATTAGCACAGCCTTTGTACCAAGCCCTAGCAAAGTTCTAGTAAAGCAGTAGCACATCACAGAAACATTCAGCACTGCTCTGCATTTGTCAAGCTCATTTATGCTTCCATGTTCTACAGTTCTTAAGTGATTAATTTATAAACTAATAATTTAGTTTTGATTTAAAATATGCTTTCGGCTTTTCCCAGGCAGTTTTCTGGGGAATTTTCTTGCCCAGCAATGGAATTACCCTTAGCTGCTTTACAGGATTCTGAAAACTGATTGTACCTAGAGAAAACATCTCACATCAGTTAAAAATAACATTAATACCTTAGCTTTAGGAAGGAAAATGTACATTCACCTAAGTTTTGCCATGTTAAGTACAGGTAACACCTTAGGGATTACTGCCTTTAGTATCTGCTGGTCTCTAACAGCTAAACAGAACCTTGAGTGCCAATTCTGCTTCTGTTTAAGACAAAATTCCCAGAGATTTTAACTAGTGCAGACCTGAACACTTGGGATGTACTGAAAATGAGTTAGAAATGGCACCGTTTGCAGAAAAAGGGATTGTTTCCTGTCAAAACCCATGACATTTCTGTCGAGTCCTTAGGAAGGAAATCTAAATCTGTTACCAGTTATCTGAGGGTTCAGAGCCAAGCCCTTATTTCATGGTGGCCAGTGTGGGAGGAACTAATAACTAGGATGTGAACAGCCTGGTTTATGGAGAGCATAATTTAATCTATATTATCAAAGGGATGAAAGGAATTAAAACCAAACACATCGAGTGCATTCAGTTCCTGACCTCCATTTAAAAGCAAGAGAATTGATGTTTGCTTTTCTGCACTCTGACTCATTGCTCTTTATCAAGTTTATAATCAAAGCATGTGGGGGAAAAAATTGATAACTCAAAACAAAATTTTATAAAATGAGTTCCTCTTTCCAGGGTTTTTATATTCCCTTTTCCTTTCCATGCTGCATTCCCTTCCCTGGTCTCTAAAGGAAGCAGACACTGGTTCCCACTGATAGATAGGCAGGGAGCTCCAAAGGTCAAGTCCCTTTGATGTATGATCACGTCAGCCCTCTAAAAAATGACCACAGATCTTCATGTGTAAATATGTTGAATTTGCTTTTCTAATGCTGCACGACTTAGATAAATTAGAAGACCCAGCCATCCATTACTCCAAGTCCATCCCAAAGGAGATTTGACTTTTGTTGCAATAAATGTATTTTTTCTTATAATTAGGGCTTAAAAAAAAATCTGTGTTACTTTCAGGCAAAGACTGCTTTGCACAAAGAGTTGATCCATTTGAAGTTCTGTATAAAAGATTTCTGGGAAAATTCAATTGTGTTGGCTTAAAAAATAGGAAAATAAGTGTCAAGCCCAAAAGTTGTCCAGTCTTTTTCTTAATTCAGTGTTATTTTCTCTCTGCTTGCCTCACTAAAAATGCATGCATCTTTTCTGGAATTCAAATCTCTTTCATCTTTTGCTTGATGACAGAGAGTAAGCCTATGGCAGAGAGATTTTTTTAGCTCAAAAGTAAAACCTCAATATTATTATTATTATTATTATTATTATTATTTCTTTATTAAAGCCTAATTGCAGAAACAGTATGATTCCCTTTTCATACATTCTGCAAAGTCCCGATAAATCATACTTTGCAGTCCCAGTTTAATTTGTGAAGAGAAGCAAGCCTCCTAAGAGCACATATATCTTGATAACTGTATCCTGAGCTGCTTCTTGATTTTCCTCACATTCCTGCCACAGGGCTGTTTACAGCAAGCTCCAGTACAACCACCAGAACCACTGCTCCAGGCACCGGGTTGTGTCTAAAAACCACACTGATGTGGCAAGAAAACACACTGACTTGTCTGAAAACACACACGATGTCTGAGCAAACCTGTACTTCCTTGCTCTGTTTTACCATCCCAGCTCCATTTAACACACCAGGATTTTAAACTGCTCTGTTCTTCTGGCATTTATAGATTCCCTGTCACTAAAAATCCCGCTCAGAGGTTATGATTGTTTAATTTTGCTGCAGAGCTCAGTACAGCTGGGTGTGTGACCTGGCTTTTGGCAACTGCTGTGTCTCAGGGTAGTGCAGAACAGCCCGAGCCTGGTCCTGAATCCACCCTCAGCACTCCTGCAGGAAGTTATACTTATATTCTCAGAGCACAGGCTGCTGGAAAGAGGAAAGGCTGGTTTTAACCTAAAACTCTAGGATAAACAGTTTGCCATCAGACTGATTTATGAGAGGGTAGGAGGATGTCAGAGAAGAACACGAAGCCCGCATGTGGCCAGGTAGCCAAGGGCACCTGGCCTGTCACAGCAGGGAGGTGATGCCTCACTGGTGAGACTGCTCCAAGTGCTGTGTCCAGTTTTGCCTTCTCAAAATATTCTGGAAGCCAGACCAAAAAAATCCAGTCAGTGCTTTGATAAGTCCTCTGTTGTGTCTGGAGAAGTTTGTCATGTGCCTTACTTTGTCAGGATGTTCCCACATTGGCAAGTAAAAGTTGTTATTGAACCACCTGAGAATTTTGTTGTTTCTGCACCATCCAGAGTAAATCAAACTACCCTCCCTAAACCTGCTGAGCAGGAATTAGAGGAGTCCAGGAAGAAATAACACAGAAAGACAAGTCCCTCTCTCTAGCTGCATTGCTCTGATACATTTTCCCCCCAAACTTCTTCTCCCTGGGCTGGGCTGACCCAGAACAGCCTCTCCTTCCATTTTCATCAGGAGAACTGGAATCCCAGCATCACATCCAGAAACCCATCCCTTCAGTAAAGTAAACATTCCATAGCTGAAGAAATGCTCCAGGTTCTTTATGTCCTTTTTCTCAAATGGATACAGTTCAGCATGAGCCATGTGGAGCCATTGTGGCTTCCCGCTGGAGCATCAGATTTTCCTCACCCTACATCACCACACCAGACTCAGCTTCTCCTAAAGGTCCTCAGAAAAACACATCTCGCAGAATATCAGACTTGCAAGACATTTCAGGACAAGCCAAGCCCCAGTTTAGGGTCTCCCAGATGAAAATTTACACTTACACAGCTCTGCCCTGAAATTCCAGCCCTTCCCAAGGAGTTAGTGGTGCAATACCTGCTGTTCTTTGATTCTCTTACGTGGTATTTCCAACAGCCTTCCTTCCTTCCTCCATATCCAAGGTCTGCCTGGATGGGGCTTGCAGCAACTTGGGATAGTGGAAGGTGTCTCTGCCCTGGCAGAGGATGAAACAAGATGAGCTTTAAGATCCCTTTCAACCCAAACCGTTCCATGATTTCATGCTCCTTTTCACATGAAAGGATCTGTGTGGTGTTAAATAAAAAGCTGTTCTCTCCTTTTTACTTCTTTTAAACATACCCTAATTTAGGCATGTTGTCTTGGTTAACGCTTTATTTATATCTGAGAAAACAGTCTGCCAAACATTCCTCCTTCTCTGAATTCCTGATAAATATAATTCATTTCATCCAGTCAGAAAAAAAAAGAAAATCAGCATTTCCCAGAATAGCTTTCTGTGTAAACATTATAGACCTCAGCTAAAATATTAAACAGGATTTAACAAACTACAAACTTTATCAAGTGAAATTTAAAATATTTCATCAGCTCTTGAAAGTGGGCAGCTACAGCAATGGTGCATATGAGGCCTGGTTTTGCCAAGCTTAAGATTAAAATTATTTTTGCTTGCCTGGACGTCAGCACAAAGTCCTCTGTTATTTCACATCTCAGCAGTGATAACTAATCTGTCCTGTTTTCAATAGAAATTTTAAGACTGCTTATTTTTGAAACAGAAAGACTCTGGGAATAAAGAAGCATGCTAAATAATTTGGCTTTCATTGGCTGTAATCATGCTAACAATGAAATCACTGCCTTTCAGAGCCCAAAACATGCTTGCCATGTTTAGTCCAAGTTTAGCAGCGTGCCCAGGTATCATATCAGAAATAAACATAACCAAAATTATATAAACCCATCTGGTCCTGAATGTAAACCTTTTGTCCACTTCAAATTGTCTTTATATTCCTAAAAGGTGTTACATATAAATATACTTCTAAATTTATATTATATAAATCTCTAAACCAACCATTTTCAGTAGTTTTTCAACAGGGCCTCCTACTACAAATTCTTTGTTTGAATGTGTATGACAATTACTTTAATTGGCAAAGCCATTGGAGTGAGTCAGAGAGTAAGGAAGCTTTAATGAATGCAATATATTTTGCTTACTTGTTCCTTTTTTTTTTCTTTGGGCCTAATTTAGGAATTCAGCCATATAATTGATGTGGCTATCACCATTTGTGTACTGTGGAACCTCTATTAATACAATTATCATTTTGGGGGGTTGTAACTTGCATGGGCTTTAAGGTGCTTCCAACCCAAACCATTCCATGGTTTTATGATTCACAAGATAAGAAACCTCTTTAAAATATATTCTTCCTTCAGCCAGGCAAATCATATTAAGGAAACACAGCAAGGACATAGCTCAATCCTATAGTAAACTTTCAAATACAGTTTGGATCACAGTTCAAAATTCAGTAGAATCATATAATAGAATCACGGGATGGATTGGGTTGGAAGAGACCTTAAAGATGATCTCATTCCACCCCTTGCCATGGGGTGAATAATGAAGAATAATAGTTGTAAGTAAAGAACGAGACCCCAGCTGCTCTGATAGTAAATTATTTTAGTCTACATGCCTGTGTAATCCAAATGTATAAAAAATAATTTCACTTTCACTGCTGGTTAAAATAAGTGACTATTAGAACTACTTACTTTGAAAATATTTGGAAATAAAGCTTCTCCCCCAGAGAAGCAAACTGTAAATGTACTGAAAAAAAAATGTTACACAACTGGTCCATCGTCTGAAATCTTACAATTAGGGGCAATCCTGGCTGTGGCAGAACATTTCCTGAAGCCCCATAAAACCACGGATCATGTGCTTCAGCTCTGCTGTTCCAGGCCTACAACAAGAAGCTGTCCTAAATTAAGTACCCAGCAATAAAAGCTGCAGTAAATCTACCTCTCCGGCATAATAGGGACAGTAGCCTTCCAATGTGGAGTGAAATGAAATGTGTTTATTTCACTGCCACCAAGCCTCTTTCCCTCGTAATGGAACAATGGAGGAGTGGTTAGTTCCACAGCAGGGCCTCCTCCTCTTCTGTGAGGAAAAGCAGCCCTGAGTGTGATCAGCCAGCTTGCACACATCCTTTATAATGAACAGTGAAGGCTCTGCTGAGGAGCTGACTCAGCACTAAGGCTGGGCTTTCCAGCCAGGAAAGGGGTCCAGGCAATCAAAGCCCCAAGTTGGGAAGGGAACGTGGACAGAGTTTTGTGGGATCCCGGAGTGTTTTGGTTGAAATAGGCTTTAAAGATCATCCAGGTCCTCTTACTGCTATGGGCAGGGACACCTTCCACTGTCCTAGACTGCTCCAAGTCCCATCCAGCCTGGCCTTGGACACTTCCAGAGATCCAGGGGCAGCCACAGCTGCTCTGGGCACCCTGTGCCAGGGCCTCCCCACCCCCAGAGGGAAGGATTTCTTCCCAAAACCCAATCTAAAACTGCTCTCTGTCAATTGGAAGCCATTCCCCCTTGTCCTGTCACTTCAGGCCCTCTCCAGCTTCCTTGTAACCCCTTCAGATGCTGGAAAGGGCTCTGAGGTTCCCACAAAACCTTCTCTTCTCCAGGCTGAACATCCCCAACTCACTCATCCTGTCTCCAGATAGGAGGTTCTCCAGTCCCCTTATCACCCACATGGTCCTGACTTATCCCACTGACTTACCTGGGAGGTGTAGGAAATATCTTCTCCCTTCTACTGGTGTATCATCCCCTTCCCTAAAACTTGAATTATTTTGGGGAACAAGTAAAGAACAGAACAGAAGAATCTTATCAGCACACTTGTGACTGATGAGTTGGAATAAAATTCTCTTTTAGACAAATGTCCATTTTGCCTTATTAATTTAAACAAGGATTTTAAAGACAAAGCCCATCAAACATTAGATAAGCCTTTTAAGTTAATGGACCATGTAGTCCTATTTTCCCCACAAACTCAGGAATCTTCATATTATGTCCTATTTTTACAGCAACATCAATTATTAATATGTATACTTTTGCTGACAGAGGACCACACTAAAAATGTGAGTTTCGTTATCCAGTTCTGGGTCATTAACTGTGAAAAGCTTGTAAATATAATGGTTTGTTCACATGGGAAGCCTTCATTAAGATGCATTATTTTACAACTGATGTGGCAGCATTGCATTATCAAGTTCACTGTCTCCATCTAATATTTGTAATTTGTTTCTAAATGAGTTGCGGTTTGTAGGGCAAGTTAACAAATTTGAATTTCACATGGCCAGAGAAATTTCTTTAAGATGGGAAAATGCTTCTTCCCCTAAGGAAAAGCTATTTATTAGCATCTTCCTGTAGAATGCCTCCCTTTGATTCAGAAGCAGGAGCATTAGAGGCGCTGAGAGATGGGATGTTAGAAATAAATTGGCTTTTGTCTTCCTTCTTTGCACATTAGAGGGCTGTGGAAGCACACTCAGGATAATGTCACAGAGCTCCACAACAGCCATGTGGAAAGCTCTTCCATGGTACTGGAAGGCTGGCCAGAGGGTAGCATTTCTGCTGGAGCTGTTGGAATTCATCCTCTCTCTTGGCACTCTCCAGCCATTTCACTTCCTATTCCCTCTTGCATCTTCAAATCACCAAAGCTTTTTCAGACCTATTTTCTTCTGAGCTCTGCTCATTGACAAGAGAACAGAACCTCCAGCAGGGCTGTTGGAGAAATTCTGCCTCCTTCTGAAGGCCCAAGAGCACCTGAAGATGAACACAAGGCCCCACGTTGTACAGTTAGCTCCTCATTCCTGAGACTGGGTTAGGAATGTGTTCAACTCTGAAGCTGGTGAGGTTCAGGGTGACACATACTTCTGTGATTAGGTCAAGAACACTGTGGACAAAACAAGTTTAACAGAGCAGCTTTCTTCAGCTGCAAAGCTGGAAGGAATCACCTGTGCAATTCATAGCATATTTTATTTTTTTTCAAATGTTTTAATAGTCTAAAACATTTTATATCATCATTTACTCAACAGAAGAAAAGTATTTTCTATGAAAATTCTTGACAAATGGTAGAGAACTGACAGTTCCATCCTCTGAACATCTTGTTACATCTCTTCAGCAGCTCCCACTGCTCCAGAGTCTAATTTGGGTTATGTTGCTAAATTCCCTTCCACACTTAGTTTTTTCTAGTTCATCTTCTTATTCCCTCCCTATTTTAACAATTAATTCACTTCCTTGAGCATCCACACACTTGGATCAGTTCTTATAGTCCAAGGAAGCTGTTTTTAAGATAGTCCCCATTTCACTTGTTAGCCCATGTACACATAAATGCTTTTGATGTCTCCTCATCCTTGTTTTTCTCAAGTCCGTTCATGGTTTTGTTTACATGACTGCATTGACTTAAATGAAACAGAAAGAACAGAAAGTCAAGCCAGCTGTACATTCACCTGTGCTGTTTTATTTAAAAATCAAATGCCCATGGCACAACATCCTCGCTGCCAGTCAGGACTTTCCTCCTCATTCTCCTGTCCCAGAACAGGAGCTCCTGACACATGCTGGTCTCCTGCTCTTCCCTTGTGGACAGGGCACACTCTGAATGTTGCATATTAACCAGCCCTGAGGCCTTCAGGCCTCATTTATCACAGCCAGCTCTGCTCTTCATTGTGTGCGCCCCTCACCCATCGCAGCTGGAGCGTGTTATTGCCAAACCAGAAATCAGGAGGACTGGGGGAAAAAGAGGAGAACACAGCCTTATCAACTTTCCCTGTTGTCTTTCATGCCTTTTTAGGGAAATATTGAAGGTGAATGGCTGGAGCCTTGTTCTAGAAGTAATTCTCATTTCTTTTGTTTTCTTGTAGTAAAACATTCTGGAAAAGAAAATTAAAAATAGAAAAACAAACACAAAAGGTAAATGCAGCAGAGCTTCTTATATGCTGTTCTGCAGGTTTATGTCTGTACTTCAGCCTTGGTGCTGAGTAGAGCTCATAAACTCCTGTTAGCAGATGTATTGATAACTGAATAGTGCTCAGACAGGGAGCCACACAGATATTTGCTCAGTTCTCGGCTGCGTTTTGCCAACCAGGACATATCCCATGGCCTCGTTGTTATCAGCATCTGAGCCAGCTGGTTCAGAGCTACCTGGACTGTGTCCACAGCAACTTCATGCCTCTGGGCTCAAGTGTAGATGTGGGCTGTAGCAACTCATTTTTTGAGATAAGAATTTCCTACTGCTGATTTTACATTGGCATCTCCTTGCCAGTTCACACAGCTCTTACCTCGTCTGGCTTTGGGGCTGGTGAAAGCGAGGCTGAATAAATTCACAGTGAGAGGAGCTGATCATCCAAGGCTCCCTCAAGGTGCAGTGGGGAGCAGCTCAGAGGAGCTGCAAAGGTTCTGTGATAGCAGGGAGGAGCTCTGCTGCCTGTGCTGGTGCTCCCATCTTGGTCTGGTCTCACTGTCCACCACTTCCCTTGCTGTGGCACTGGCCCTCAGCTGCTCCTTGGCTGGCTGATCCACCTTTTTATAGTGGGAAATGAGTAACTTGAGGAGGTTGGAGGAGAGGAAAAGAGAAAAGGGATTATTTTCCACTTTTTAGGGAGCTGAACTGGTTCACTGCAGGGGCAGGTGAGTGCCAGAGCCTGAGCAGGAGAAGGGAGGGATCATGCACCCAGCAGTTCAGGCGCTGCCGGAGCTGACCCTTCCTAGCACCAGTAAACTGTTCACCTGGTGACATTTCACCTTTAAATGTTCAGGCTGTGCTGAGAGGAGCCTCTCTCTCCCCATTAGCCACAGATGAGCCTCCCTAAAGCTGCAGGTATCCTCATGCCCATCTTATGGGAATTTCTCAGGAATAGCCTGAGAATTGCTGTAGGGAGACAAATAAAGGAGCGGGTTTTGGATCTCAGACTGGAAAACAGGTCTTTTGGGTGCTCCTCTGGTTTCCAAACCAGCCCCTGAGAATGCAGCATCACATCTGGCTGTCCTGGGCTTCATTTGACACCAGCAGGGCAGACAATGGTGAAATACAAATAAACACGGTTAGTAGTAGCTGTGTTGTGCTTATAAATAGGTGTTGGTGAGGGGGAAGCTTGGAAACACTTGACTGCCCTGAAAACTGGGAATTGAGTAAAGGTAACATCTCAGGGTAAAAGGCAGTGCTTGGGGTCACATTCAGGAAGGGAACATGTGCAGACACCTCTCAAAACTACACTGCTGCTCTTATTTCCTCCTGAATATTTACTCCCTGGTGGCCTTGACCGATTCCTGTAGCACAGTGCGAGTCACACATCCCAGATGCAGTGGAGGCAGTAAATTGCTTTCCTGAATGGAGCCTCTGTGCTTGCTTTGGACACTGTGGGATCCCTCTGGGTGCTCACTGAAACCCAATTTGCTTGGCACTTATTAGTGATTTTTTTGAGGCTGGTGGAAAAACAGAGAGTAACAGATCTTAAGTATGAGCTGGCCAAAGCTTTAACAGAGCTCTTTGTCTTTGCGGGAGGTCTCTGGAATTGGGACCTGGAGTACACCAGGAAATACATCACCAGAACAAGAAGAACACATTACTGAATTTATCTCTGATGTTCCAGTTAAGAACAATTTATATGTGCTCTGAAGTTGGAAGGCTGGAACAAAATTATATTGTTTTGATTTTTTTTCATGCAAACCAAGCTTTTGTTCACATATGCTGCCACCTATGTCAGTTACTAACTTTGAAAAGTAATAAAATCATAGTACAAAAACAGATTGTCATATTTTCTCCTCTTTTCCCATCTTAAATTTGCCATACACCTTCAGACAGTATGACTAATAATTCCCAAGTGCATGCAAAAACCAATTTGTTCAAGAATTAAAAAAAAGACCCAAAACCTAAAACCACAAAGCTAGATCACAAGTTAATTTTTAAAACAGATTTTTCTCTACACTTGGAAGGTATCAATATCTCAAAAAACACTGGGAATTTATCAATGATTGCAAGCTGAAAAACACAGTGTCAGCCTGCCCACACAGATGGGTTTTTTTTCAAGCTTCTGTATTTGAATACCAGAAAGACTTTCATTTTTCTCCCTTACACTACATGTGTAAAATCAATCACAGAGCAGAAATTATTCTAAGACTTGAAACTGGCTGAGAAGCCCTCTTTCCAAGGTTATCAAATCATGGGAAACTTGGGGAGCTNTTCCTTTTTTTGTTGTTGTTGTTCCTCAAGGGAAGTTGATTTCCTAAAGGAGTCTGACCAGCTGCAACAAAATACCAGGAAACCACTAACCAAGCAGTGCATATAAAAACTTCAGTGCACAAATTAAAAACAATACTGGCTAATTAAAAAGCACCGATGGGAAGTCCAGACAATTGAAAATTCAATTAAAAAATTCTTTAGCACCCTTCTGACATGGATAAAGCTGGCATTTGCAGAACAGCAGCTTTCTCACCTGTCTCATTGAGATGCTGGGATCCCACGCTATAAAGGTTGTTTTAGTGCATTGCAATGTTGTTAATTAATGCTGAAATAGCAACAATAGACCATTGTGTGTATCCAGGCACTCTTTATGAGCACAGGGTTTGTTTTTTCCTGGCTTCCTGCAAGTAAATTAAGGCTTAAGCTGATATTCACTGTCAACCTGACATTCCAGTAAATATTAAGTTTCTTTTCATTCATACCTTTTATTTTCTCCTCTTTTTTCAGATGCTGCCTCCTCACTTGGAGGCAAAGAGCATTTTGCAGGAGCCAAACGTCTGGCAAGGCGGAGTCCAGAAAAGAGAGGATTTCTCCTTCAGGCAAGAGCTGAGAAGAACAGAGGGGCCCAACATCAAGGAAACCCTCCAGGACCAGATCACCCAGTGCTTTGTCGAGTGCCGGTGAGCAGAAACACTTACCCCTTTATCAGTCCATTTGTCCCAAAGAGCCTGATTTTGAGTTCCTACATACTGCAAAATCCATCTGTGGTGCCAGTCCCTGATGAGGAGTTAGTTCTGCACCAGCTGCAAAGCTTCTCCTGAGCTGGAGGATTCCTGACTGGGAAGAGCAGACCAGGTATTGCTCCTGGCAGGGGTCAAAGGTGCTCCTTCAGTCACTGGCTGTGGATCAGCCCACAAACATTCGAGTGGGACACCTTCACTTTGTACATTACCTTGGGTTCAGTCTTTAGAATTGTAAGCAGGACACTCTCAACTTCAGGAGCAGTGACTTTTCTCCCTGTCTGAATACATAAGGTTTAAGAAAGAGAGCTCGCTCTTCCATGAGATGGAAGTACCATTATTTGCCATAGCAAATCACATCACGTCACTGGGACTGCCATCCTGCTGCTGGTATTATCCAGCAGCCCACATGAATCTGAAACACTTTTGTTCTTGAGGCCTGACCTTGGAGCCACTCCTCCAAATATAACTTTACTTGAGCAGTGCTGCTGATCTCAGTGAAACTTCACGTCTCAGTAGAGTTAAGCACATACTTACACAGTTTTAAACCCAGTGCTGACACCTCTGCTTCTCTCAGGAAGTTTACTTCAGCCAAAGAAGTTTTGAGACTGGCAGTTCTGGCATTGGAAATTCTTGTCCTGAGGTATATAGGCAGGTTTTATAATTTTATGGGATTTATCCCATCCAAAGGATTTAGTGTGTAAAAGTAAATTGGGAAGAAGCAACCAAAATGTCCAGGATTTGGCAGCAAGCATAAAGCTGCTCTGCAAACTTTTTGTATCTTGAGCTGCTCAGTGATGTTACAGGGCTCATATTTGTCTTGTGGACCAGTGTCATGCCCATTAATCATTCAGTGTTTGCTCAGGGTACTGGACTTGCCTTCAGCGTGCAGTTTCCATTTGGAAACACAAATGTATTCTGATGAAATCCTGCCTTGTTTGTTCCTCAACTCCTTCAGTTAGGTCTGGGCAGCTGTGCTACAGAGAAGTGTTTGTTAAAAACGAATGATCAAAAATAGCACTCACAGGTCTACCACAACTTATTGCTCTTCTTTCTTGCACTTCTGCCTCTTACAGACTCTCAAGACTCCAGCGTATTTTTATTCTCCTTTAGAAAGAGCTGCTGGTTTTACAAACCTCAGTTATTGCAAAGCACTTTCCAATACCCTAAATCAATCCTCTCCCAGGGCCTGCTCTGCACACTCCTTGAGCTGCCTTTTCCTGCCTTTCCCTGCAGCTCCCAGCATGTTCTGAGGTACAGAAAGATCTTATTCCCTTTGCTTAATATTCCTCACCTAATAGTCCTTCTCTACCATAGGTAGAGAAGGACTATTGTGTCCAATTAACTTGGTTGTGGAGCTGGGGGAGAGCTCCCTGAAATACTTCAGGAACCAATGGCAGTGTTTCTGTAGCAGATTAGCAGGGAACAGGCAATCTCCCAGAGAACCAGACTGAGCCATAAACGTCTTTAAAGACATTATGAGACACTATTAAAAGTTAAATCTGGTCCACAGAGACGCTTAACAGCAGAGCCAACCAGCAGCCTAACCCATCTAAAGGATCATTTGAGCAAGCTGAAGCCACGGTTCAGTGGAGGGAGGTGGAGAGGGATGGCTGAGAGGGCAGTTCATCAAAACTCCTGCTGGTTTATGCAGGAGAGCCCTCAGCCTCATGGACCTGTCTGAGGTGGAATGTAAAGTGCTGAGCTTTCTTTATGTAGCCCTTACGAGTGGAGTGGGACTTCCTTGCTACGTTTATATCTCAGTTTTAGGTGAGACTCAAGGCTAGAGGCACACCATCAGTAGCCCAGCATATGAATACCTGATGAAACAAGCTATAAGGGTTCCTTAGCTACCTTCTTCTGGTCTAGCCTAGTCAGGTAGTCTTGAATGTCATTGAGACTTGAAAATTAATGAAGATGAAAGCAGATGTTGGAATATAAGCGCCACATTAACTGATCTTGGACAGCTTTATGGATAATCTTGAACAAGGGATTATCTTAGATGAGACTAAGATACACCCACAGGGTGCTTAGAGATAAGCCTTGAGTCAGGTTTGCTCTGCTGCATTTGAGACAGGGTGAGGAAACAGCTCCCTTCCAGCTTTGTTCAATAACCCACCCATCTGAAACAATACCATTTGATAGCAAATTAACCATTTGCTATCAAAATGGCCTGATTAGGCTTAAAACTGCTTTTTTTTTTGTTTAAGCTTAAAACTGCTTTTTTTTTTGGCTCAAGACGTGCAGTTCTGTGGTCTGCCTGAAAGCAGGGTCATTTCTGGTGGCAGAGGGACAGCGATGCACTTGTTGCAGTCAGTGTTTGATCAGAGAAGCCCAGAATGGTTTGGGCTGAAAGGGACCTTAAAGCTCATCTCATTTCAACCCCTGCCATGGACAGGGATAGTTTCCACTAGTCCAGGTTGCTCCAAGCCCCGTCATACTCCCTGTTACTCTTTTCTTTCAAATGAACTGCCTGTCATGATCCCTAAAAAATCAGTAGTGCATGGTTCAGCCAAGACCAGACAGCTCTCATTGATAAAAGCTCTTCTGGTGATTTAGCAGATGAAATTCTGCCCCCAGTGAAGTCAGTGGGAGAGCTGCCATCAGCTCCAGCACAGGCTGGACATGGCCCAGTGCTGGAGTTCATTGGAATCTGGCTGAGTGAGGCAGTGATTTAGAAAGCTGCCTGCAGTCCTGCTCTGCACAGCAGGCCTCTGTCCAAGTGACCACAATCACCTTCCCCACAGACACATTCACTGCCATCCAAAATAGGTTTAAAAACAACAAAAAATTCAGCATATTTCTCCACAAGGAGAGTGTGTGTCCTGCAGAGCCAGGCTTTCCTGCCAGAGAACTGGGAGCTGTCTCCTGCTCAGCAGAGGGCCAGGCCTGAAGTGTCAAAGTTTGCATTAATTATTACCTGCCAGGATATATTTTGGCTCTCCCCTAAGCCAGTCTGTGAGATCAACAGCTAAATGTAGTTTATAAATTTTTCTTCAACTAGGCTTTTTGACAGAGTTTACCATTTTCCATAGTCTATTAAATAAACAGATAAAGAGGAACAAAGATTCTTTTTGAATAAATTTTGCTGTGTGGAGTAGAAAATAAACCCAAACTTCCATATTTTATCCTTCACTCTGAAAAGACTGATAAAAAAATACAATTAACAGGTATTGTCTTTCAGCACAGTTACTCTTAGATTACAAAAGCAATGAGCACATATTAAATTTCTCAGCTTGTAAGAACTTTGTAAATATTTATTGCTTTCATTGCACAAGGGAACAGCTTCAGTCATTTCAAGACCCCAACCAGTTTCTTAGGAAGAGAGGTTACGGAAAATCCAAAGAAAGCAAAACCCAAAGGAATAGGGTAAATGAAATTGTTCCAGTTGTTTATATCAATCCTGCTGCAGAGAAGATAAAATAATTTTGATGTAACATTGCATTTTTCAACCTTACTGTCTGTCCTTCAGTTTACATGGGTTGCCTTCTGTGGACCTGCTCTTTTTTGGCATGCAAATTATTCACATAAAGCCTTCCAGATTTACGTGTGGCCTTGTCCAGCCATATAAAAGAAAAATAATTGTTTTTGAAAGCTTTGTGAAGAAGCATTATGCAGTTTACCTACAGACCTGTCCTTCTTTTATTTTTTTTTTCCAAAAGAGTTGATAGAGCAGGAATACAAATGATCCAAAATTAGCAGTTGCTATGATTATATAGATCTGAGTCTGGATGGTAATCATTTGAGTACCACACAGTTTCATATTAAGATACAGCAGAGCTGGGATTTTGCCTTCAATTTTCTTTACTGTTCCAAACCAAACCCATTTTTCTGTAATTTCACATTTAGGGTTTTGCACTGAATATGCAAAACCAGTCATCATCTTCTCAACTCTTTACCTACTATGAATAAACCAGTTCCCAAATAACAAGTCTTTGGGCTGAAAATCCTAAAATGAATTTCAAAAAGGGATAGGCAGAAAAGGGGAGAAGGATCCCTTTATTGTCCAGAGAAATACAGCAGTATCTTTGTCTAAGACAAGTCTTTTCTGACAGAAATCAATACAAAGGATGAGTAATCAGGTTGAGGTTTTTATTACCAGAGATGGCCTCCAGAATCACAGGGGAGAGCCTCATGCATGGGCTCTGCTGTGATGTGCCTCATGCCCTCGAGCTGTAACAAATTACTCCATGAATTTCTTGCAGGATTTATCCGCCACTGCTCAGAGCTCTGGGGAGCATTTCATCAGTGGCATCGCTGACCTAATAACAGGGGATCTAAGTAATAGCAACTTTTATGGAGTCTATGTGTTATTCCCACAGATTTGGGGATTGGTTTTCAGGAGGGAGGAGGCGGCAAGGGGTAAATGTGCTTTCATAATAGGTTTGCACTTTACTGATTAGCTTTGAATGATCTTGCTCTGCCTGCTGACTCGAGTACTGTCAGAAAAGGAATTGGCCAAGCTTCATGGTGAGTGAATGAGACTCCTCCTGAAGCAGGGGGTGTTCCTGCTCTTTATTTATTCATTTTGAACATTCCTGACAGCTAGCTTGGGCTTTGATGCAGAGGGAAAGAGAAAGAAATGGGAAGTGATGGTGTTGTGTTTCCCTTTTTTCCCCAGCCTGTTTTGTGGAGCTGCGTTTACTGCCAATACTCCTTTTCCTGGGGCTCCCTGGGCAGCAGGGGATGAGGAAGGGGGAGGCAGGAGAGAGATGAATGGAGGGAGAGGTTTTTGCACTGAAACCCCACGGAATACGGAAAGTGTTCATTCGTGTCAGGCACTGCCCGTATTGCATTTCACACTCCGTCCACTCTACTTTTTATGGAGCCAGTGGTGAAGCTGCCAGGCAATCCATCAGCAGTGAAGCCTGGCCAACAGGACAGAGAGGGATGGCACCTCAGCAGTGCCAGCAGCAGCACCCGCTCTGCTCTGGTGCTAAGGGATCGTGGCTCCAAATCCGTCCAGACTCGTGTTGATTTCCAGTCCCATCTGGATCACCTCCTCCTGCCAGTAGTGCTTTCCAAGCAACCCTGGAGCATGGATTGCAGCCTCCACACAATATGGCAGCCACTCATGGAAAATTTTCCCAGCTTATGGGAAAATTGCTTACAAAACAATTTTGGTGCCATAAGCCACTCCAGCAGACAGTTGTCCAAGAGCAAGCAGCAGCCTGAGGATCCTTGGAACACAACCAGAGACATCACCAACCCCCTGATTGCAGGCCTCTTTCCATACAATGCCCTGTTAGTCTGGAAAAGCCATTCCCTTCTTCTCTGCCACTCCTGCAGGGGCATTCCTGCTGTAGGAAGCTACCCAAAAAATGCCTCTTTGACTTTTGGCACTTGATATTCAGCACAGAGAGGAGTTTCTGACCGCAAGAGCCATCTGTAGATGGGTGAAGAGCCATTCTCTTTTCACCTAATAAAAATTGTCATTGCTTGTTTTTCCCGTCACCATTAAAAGATTGTCACATGCTCACAAACCACTTACACATGACATTCCACTCAAGCAGAAGTTACCAGCTAGGAGCAGCTATGAGCTCATGGTAGAAATCAGAATAAGGGGATAAATAAGTGGTTGTTTGCTACTTCCACCAGATGAGGATGAGCTGAACTAAATTAGAAAGAGATCTGTACCTGCACCATATTTTCTCCTGTCCTCACCTGGAGCTGAATATATCTTCATTTACCCTCATGTACTTTGCGCAGTTTACTCAAACCAAATTCTCCTGGGAATAGCACAAAACAAGGAGATTCTCCTTCTGAATGCCTCTGCAGGGTTGTGTCTCTTATCCAAATCTTCTGGTTTTCCTCAAGAGCATGAAGACAAGCTCTGAATTATGGAAATGAAGCTCTTAAAGATGATGGCACAACCTTGGGTGTCCTCTGCCCAAACACTTGGTCTTCCTGCAGAAGTAAAGAATCATTGTTAGAAGAGGCAATGTCTGGGGGGCTTTTCTATCCGTAGTTTCACCTCTGTTTTCTGAAAGAGCCAGCAATCCCAGGTTTTGCCAAGGCAGTAATCTCTGTATCCCAGCAATAAGCACTGGTGCAGAGTGCTCTCTGAGTGCCTCTCTGCCCTGCCAAAAGGCATTTGTGCAGGGACAGCTTCCATTTAACATCCCTCTCCCTGAACATGGCTCAGCCTGCTCCCAGATGCTGGGAGTTTCAAAATCTAGCAGGAACAACCCAGCAAAGCCTGTCCACGACCCAGCATAAATATCTTGGCAGGCTGAGCTCCTTGCTGCAAGCAGCTATGGCAGTGACTTGAAGTACATCTCTGGGAACTGAAATCCAAGACTGATTAATTAACATAATTAGGAGCTGTGAGCATTAATGGGTAGCATTCAAGCCTTTCCTAACACCTTCTTAAAAGCTTCCACTGAGTAGTTATCTGTTGAGTAATTTTGGCAGGCATCTTTAGGGCTGGAGGGAGCAAGGGAATGGAATGCAGATGCATCACTGGCTCATGGGAGGAGTGAACCAAAGCAAATAACCCACCGGGTTCCTTTAATAGAGGGAAAATAAGTTATCAGAAACGAGAATTGTTTGTGTATGAAAACCCAGTCAGGCCTTTCTTGCTTATAGGAACACCAGGCTGTCATCTTTTTGGAAGTGTGAACCCCTCTAGTTCCAAAGGAGGGACGGCTATTATGAATTCCACCTGCAGTTAATCTATTTTACCAGGTGTCCATGGATTTACAGGAGGCAAGGGACACCTCTGGAAGCTTCTGTGCAGTAGCAGGAGTTGCCTCCTTCAGTGCAAACTCAGAATTTACGACTGTGCTGACATTAATGGGGGTGGCCCCATGGCTTTGGGGGGGACCAGCTGGAAGCCCCTGGATTCATCTGTGTCCCACACACAGATAAATCTTGGTGGCAGGTATCTGAAACAGCAAGGCCACTTGAACCCTGGTGTCACAGCTCCAGAGGGGCATTGATAAGATCACCAATTCTGCTTTCTAAATCCCCACAAGCTCCAAGATATGTTGTCTTGACAGTCTGACTCTTGGATTTATGATTGCCACCTCTGTGCAGTGATGGAAAACACACACAAAGGGCTCTTTGCAATCCTGGATTTTGCTCATTCAGCTATCCAGATTTCTAAGGAATTTAAAGAAGATTCTTAAAACATCACAGGTGCAAATCGAGCTCCCCAGGGGGTTTTCAACATAAAAAGTCATGCTCCTGAACTCTTTAATCACCAAGTGCACCAATGCTGCACATAAGCACATCTTTACCAGCTTTCCAAATACTGTGATTGCTTTCCAGATAGATACCCAAGTATCTCAGATCACAAAGTCCTTAGGGCTCTTCCCTGGCTGATCTCTCCTTTCCCTGAGACATTTTGCTTACACTGAAAAGAGGGTCAGGTCCTGATGTTATTTAATCGTCCTCATTCTAAGCAGACTCCCATTGACTTCCAACGGGATTCATAAAATCCGACATTGTTGGTTTTGAGCCTTTTTCAAGGCTGTTACAGCCAGGCAGAATCACAGACTCTTGTTCTCCAAGGAGTTCACCAATGCAAAATCAGGGAAAAAATATTCCAGTGCTGTGGCACTTTCGGCTTTCTGCCTGTGATGGGGTTTTTCCTCAGCATCTTTTGCAGGAAATGCTCAGAACTTCAAGCATTTGTGAGCTGGTATTCACCTCTCCATCAGGCAGGATTTGCACTGCACACCTCTTGCCATGCTTGCACATAAATTATGCAGAAGCAACATCAAAAGCTCATTCAGATCTCAACAGCCTCACATCAGCAAAGCCACAAGCACAGTTCTTCTACAGACCAGGCTTTCCTCCTCCACTTTTATCCTCAACTGCTTGGTCCCAAATCACTTTGCCCAGAAGGGCTTTACCTTTTCCCCACCACATTCCTGCCCCAGTTTCTGTCTCTGTAGTTTTCAGCTGTAGACCAAAGGCAGGACTGTCTCATCCTGTGTGAATTTTTACAGGATAGCGGAGACATTTCTGTTCCGAAAGGCACGAGGACCAAAGAGAAAGATAAAATTACTTGTTCTAAATCCTGTGGACAAGGAGATGGGTCCAATTTTCATTTATTTAGCTTAATTATTATGCCTTTGACTATATTGATCCATTCTCACAGACCTGCCCATCCTGACCACTGCTCTGTAGGATAACTCCAGCCTTCCCAATTTTTTTGATTTGTAGCACTCTAGAAGCAAAACTGACCATTGCAACAAATTGAGGCTAGATTCCCTGTTCTACCTTCTTCAAATGGCTGCAAGTGACCAGCAGATATCCACTGTCCACTGACCTTGAGGCTAAGCCTCCTGCTTAGAATTAAAGTTCCTAAAAATATTCCTTCCTTTATACAGCTACAAGTCTGGAATCAGCTAAAGTAAATAGCATTAGTCTGAGCTGGCCCATTTGCACACAAGAAAAATAAAATCTGGTTACTAATTAGTTCATTTTCCTAAAGCACTTCATACCCATCTCCATAATACTTAGGAATTAAAAGTCTGAAAATGCAAAGTGTTCCTGACCTAATGCAGCTGCCCCCCCACTGAGATTCCCAAGGACACCTCCCAAGCATTAGGTTTATTTGTTGTCATAGATACTCACACAGACACAAACATCAGTGGCACCCAGGGACTCACGCGTGGCCAGCTGCTTGTTATAATACAGCTTTACATGTCTGAAAGGCAGGATTGGGCTTTCTCTTTTCTGGAAAATCCTTCAGGCTGTGCCCATTCATTGGGTGTGTTAAGTTGCTGTCCTCCTCTGTTCCTTTCTCAAGCTGAGTCCTAACTCAGCAGGCTGGGTTTCTGAAGGCAGGAACAGAGCAGTGGGGTGTTTAAAACTGATAACTGGGGCCAGATGTTCACCTTGGAGCTGTTTCTCTTCGTGGTCCTAATCAATGAGAGAGAGAGAGAGAGAGAGAGAGAGAGAGAGAGGAGAGAGAGAGAGAGAGAGAGAGAGAAAGAGAGAAAGAAAAAGAAAGAAAAAGAAAGAAAAAGAAAGAAAAAGAAAGAAGGGAATGAATCCCAAGGGGAAGGGGAAGAGACCCAGCCCAGCTATCATTTCACTTGACTGTGATAGGGAGAGGTGTCTTCTCCAAGCAAGTTAATACAGAGCAGGAGGAAGAAACAATTTTCCCCACTTCACCATTTCCAACAAGCAAAGATCTGCTGGGATACAGAAACAAGAAAAAGGCAAATAAAAAAGAGGCAGGAGTCCCACTGGTGCCTGATAGAAGCACTGAAGAGCCAGTGGCTGGCAGAGGAGAGGTGTTTAATGGATATTCCTGGAAGAGAGAGACTAAGGAAAAGCTCAGAACTAAGAAGAATAAAAATGAGCACGAAGCACAGGGCAGTGGCTCCCAAGCTACAGCCCTTGCTCCACAGATGGATCTCTTTGGAGAAGCAAGCAGAAAAAGTGGTGGAAAAGGCATTTTCAGCCTTGGCTCTGTAGAACGCAAAGAAGAAAGGAGGCAAGTGGGGTAAAAAAGAACCATGGCATGGACTGACACAAGGAGAGCAAAGGGATAGCAGAAGCTGTCATGAGGAGCTGGAGAGGCAGAATCAGAAGAGAAGGGATGAAAGAGGCATAAAACTGGGGAAAAAACCCTCTGAGTTACCATTTTGATAAATAGGCACAGTTAGGACTGAAGACTGACAGAGAATATGAAGTGTTTCCAAGGCAAAGACAAAAGAGCAGTTCCCAAATGTCTATGGCAGCAAGTTCAGGTGAATATATTGAAAAAGACTTGATTGCCAAGAGGCCAGATTTAATTGGAGAAGATGAAGGAATGAAGTTATGGCTGGGAATGTAGCTGTGGATGACAGGCTGTTACTCTTTCTCCCGAGAGGAGAAGGATATGTTTAATTCCAAAATCCAGTTGCTTCCCTGTTTTCACTGGCAGGGGATTTTTCCAAGTTTGCACCCTGGGGACCACAGTAGTGGAATGGCTGATGCAATATAAGGCTGATTCAGGGCACAGTGGTTCCAGTGTGTCAACAGGATTATTTAACAGGCTGCTAGCAAGTTCCTGAAGTGCTGAATTCCAAGTAAATTCCACACCCAGGAGGCTTGCACCATCTAGCAGAGAAAATTCCAGGCTTACACTGCAAATTGAATGAGGAGGAGCTGAGGGAGAAGGAGGACACAGGCAACAAGAGCAGGTTATCCCCTAAACCTCCAGATCTCCATGGTGGAATAGCTGGAAGAGGTTCTAGGTGACAGCAGGACTGCAATCCCAGGGCTGGGAAATATGGCAAGGGCACTTGAGACAAAGCTTTTTTTTTTTAAATTTGATTATTTCACTCGAAAGCAGCAGGCTGCTCCTTTCTTAGGTGGGCAGTGTGGGTTGGTGAGCACCTAGGGAAGCTCTTCCCAGGGAAAAATTCACATTAAAGCCATTCTATCCAAATCCTGTACTCAGATTCAGGACTGAAAGGGTTTGATGACAGTATTTCTGTGGGCAAAGCAGGAACTTGCCTAAAACCTGAGTCACATCCATTCCTTCCAGAGCCAATGTGTTTTAGTTTTACTGGGAATTTCAGCATGGGGGAGATTAGTCAGACTCCATCAAGCAGGTTGTTGTTATTATCGAGGTCAGAGTCCAGGGCTTTCAAGTTATGCTGCATCTCAGCCCTGTGCAAAGATAACAGAAATTCTAATTATTTATAGTAATTTACTCTAAAAACACCCAGCTATTATGGTTTGTGTGCTGTGTCAGGCAGACTTAAGATCATCCTAGGCTGAATAGAAGACATAAGGGAGTTTACTGAGTCTTCTTAGGCTCTATTTGTACAAAATAACTATATCAACAGTAATAACTACATCAGTAAGATCTGGTGCCAAATATAAACTTGTCTGAATTTCCCCATTCCTGGGGGGAAGTGTCCAAGGCCAGGTTGGGCAGGGCTTGGAGCAACCTGGGATAGTGGAAGGTGTCGCTGCCCAGGGCATGGAATGAGATGAACTTTAAGGCCCCTTCAACCCAAACTATCCCTCAATTCTATGACTTGAGCAAAGGGTGCAGAACCATAGAAGAGCTGGTTTGGTATTTCCTGAGACATTTATGGAATAGCAGGAAACTGCCTGGCCCTGAAATTTGTTCAAATACTCTCTTCCCAGAGCCCCTTACTGACTCAGTACTCCTTTGGTGGCTTGGAAAGGAAGTTTTTGCTCCCCATCACACAGGGAAAATAGCTCTCCCCAGATTCCTTTTTTTTTTTGGAAAGCATCTCTAATCCAGCAACCAGTTCTGGGGATGCTGGTTTAAAGCATGGCTGTAAGTTAAGGGCTGCAGTCTGTGTAACTGGAGGAGTTCTCAAAGTATTCCAAGTCAAAACACAATTGTTCCAAGGAAGTGAATTCCAGAACCAGATTTGTGCCATGTGCATACATGTGCTTCCCATAACAGGCTTATCTCTCAGAGCTGCTGCAGAGAGGGTAACTCTATGCCCAAAATATCCTTCCACTTCCATCCCCTCCTGGGAAACCACATGTAAAATGTGGTTTTGTTCCTGCCTGTCGCAAGGTTGGCAGTTTGGGCTGATTGTGGCCTCTCCCACATATGTGCCTGCATTCCCTTCCTGCCCAAGCCAAATCTTCCCATCCTTTGCCTAAGGGAGTTTTGCTACCCTGCAATAAGGCCATTCCAGACAAATCATCCTCTGGAGAAGCCTGTAAAGCAACACAGTCACATCTCCAGGCCTGGAAAACAACACAAGAGAGCCCTAAGTTTGAGTAAAGCTGCCCTGCAGGGCTCACCTCCCAACTGCAATTCCCACCTCAGCTTGCCTGTTCCACCACTTTGGGGAAATCACCTGTGTTTGGGCTTTCTGCTGCTTCCAAAAGTGGGATCCATCTCCAAATTCCTAGAGAATATCCCTTACATCCCTTGTTCTCCAGCCTCTTTGCCACATTGCCAGCAACTCTCAGCAGCACCAACTCTGTCTACCAAAGAAATTATTTAAAAGCACATTATTGAGCCATAATTTAAATTAACAATAATAAGAAAGCTGCACTTTGTGCCCATTTTTTATTAAATCTGAGTGTATCTCACTGAGTAATGTGCAGAAGGATTCGGTCATTTGGAGAGGCAAAAGGTATTCAACTCTATCAGTCTGAACAATTTCAGACAATTTTGGGAGACTATAGATCATGCACCAGAGCCACACCAAACAGGTACAGAACACTCTAGTTTCTCTCTCCCAAAACTAAGAAGGTGAGAGTTAAGGAACTTGGCATCTCCAGGCATTACAGTGTGTTTCTTGGACTGCAGAGACAACTGGGGTTTTGAGCTAAAACTCCTGATAAATGGCTGCTCTTAATACCATGCCTGGTTTACAGCTGAACTCATCTGGAATGTTTCTCTTTGTCTTTTCCCACACTTTTAAAATGCCAAAGTAGAAGTTCTAAATTATTTTTCTTTCTAGTTATTAGAAATAACTCTTCGGTTATTAGCATTGACCAGGAGTGTAAACATCTCTAATTTTATAGATGGATTCTGCAACATTCTCGCTTTTTCCCTGGTTTTACTCCCTGTACACTTGATGGGGATTTCTTCCAATAAGGTTGCACAAGCCAGTTAGGATGAACATGGAAAAATCACTGTGACTGCTTTCATCTGCATAAAATTGCCTCAGATTTATCGATAAATAGTTCATTTATGCTTTCACATAAAGCACAGAGGACCAGATATCTTAAAGTGGACAAGAAGCTGTCCCTGAGCCTAGGGGACAAGAAGGAGGTCCTGGGGTGCATCAGGAAGAGCATTCCCAGCAGGGCAGGGAAGGATCCTGCCCCTCTGCTCAGCCCTCTGGAGTGCTGCATCCATTTCTGGGTTCCTCAGGACAGAAAGCTCCTGGAGAGGTTCCAGCAGAGGCTGCAGAGGTGATGAAGGGATTGGAGCATCTCTGAGGAGGAAAGGCTCAAGAGGAGCCACAGAAGAAAGGGGATCTCTGTAACATGTGTAAATATCCAAAGGGTGGGTGCCAGAGCGTGGACCAGGCTCTGCTCCATGGAGCCCAGCAATGGGACACGAGGAACAGGCAGATGCTGATGCCCAGGAGTTCCACCTGAACAGGAGGCAGGAATTCTTTCCTTAGCAGTGACCAAGTAGAGAACTGAGTGTTCTCCAGAACTGAGTGTTCATCCAGAGAGGATGAGGAGTCTCCTTCATTGGGGATATTCCAGAGCCATCTGGACACAATCGTGTGCTTTGGGATGACCCTGCTGAAACAGAGAGGTTGGACCAGACACTCACTGTGGTCCCTTCCAACCTGACTCATTCTGGCCTTCTGAGCAGTGAAAGTCTGGTTACATTCTTAAAAACTCAGAATGCACCATTTTCAGCGTCTCCTTTCCCACTGATATTTTCTTGCTGCATCACAAGTGTTTTTCAAGGTGCAATTCAGTATTAGCTGCAAATAGTGATTCCAGTTTTAAGTGAATTCTCAAGCCAGTCTCCCAAGCAGCAATGCAGTGAGGAATCTGGTCGCAGTCTGTTCTTTAGGAACTCCTCAAGTTAAATCATGGGCAGGCAGCAGATCCGGGGCACAGTAATCCATGAGTGGGACAGTGGCTGAAGAGCATTTTTAATCCAGAGAAGCAAAAATTGAGTTATTCCAGCCTGGGCTGTATTTCTGCACTGATACCCCAGGTGCAGGGCAGAGACAGAGCTACTTAAATGTGTCTGACGCCATTTTTGATGCCACCTTGTATCTGTCCATTTTCATCACATGGGAAAAATTACCTCAATGAAAATTACATCATATACCCAGAAGCAGGGTTATCTAATCACCATATTACTCCTACATGCTCTACTGTCCGTTCTAGTATTGAAAATAAAAAGGTGGATCAAAGCACAGAGCTTCTCAGTTCATTCCAGGCTCCCATTCCCAATTTTCCAGGCAGATTTTGAGGGTGCCTCTGCCGCACAGCACAAGAAGGGAGGCTGACATGCCCCAAGAACACTGCATTATCTTCAGTTTGAAGTGATGGGCCATGGCAAAGCAGTGTAAAGCAACCAGGTTAGAGCCTTCTTCCCCTCCTGTAGAGATGCATTTTGGTCCACCTTGACTTCTAAGAAGCAAAAACAATTGCTTGAATTTCTCGTAAACAAATCCCATAAAACAAAATGCTCTCTTATACTCTATTTCACTCCAAATCCCAAAGAAACTTGTGATGTTGGAATGCAGGTTATTTCCTTTGGCTGGCCTTGCTAGAAAAAAAAAAGGCATGCTTTATTTTCCTCTTTACAGGATTCATATTGTGTTAATAAAGTACTCTTGATTCCCTCTGGCTGACTCTGCAGGAAAACTATTCTTGCAGAGCTTCTAGTCTGGGCTAAAGTAATCTTGCTTAAAACTGCCCATAATTGTTTTAGTCTCTTAAGTTTAATGTTGAGCACTGGAAATTCTGCCAAATTTGAGTCAGGATTGGGTGTTCTGCACAGGCAGGATAAGCTGACCAAAGGTAAGGAATCCAGTAAATGCAGGGGGAAATTGACCTGGCATTTCTTTGAGCCAGCTTCTGTATTTCTGCCCTTGCTCTGAAGAGAACAGAAAGACACAAGAAAATCAAACCAGATGAGAGTTTAATGGAAGCCGTGCTCCAAAGCGCTCGTGATTCCATCAGCCAGGAGCAGTATCTGGGGGTAGCCCTGGCTCCTGCCTCCACAGCACCACATTCCTCAAAGGACTGGGGACAGGCAACAGAAGGCTGACACTGGAAATGAGCCTGGGAAAGAGGGGGAGCAGCCCTTCACCATTGGAGACAGCCCCCCAGGAATACTGCTCCGGTAACCACAGGATGAGCAACCCCAAAAGAGAAGGAAACGCACTCCAGGAACTTAAAACCTAGAAAACCAAACATAGAGGCAGTGCTGGATGTCAGTTTTCCCTCCAGGTGTCCTCAGATCCATTAGGAGATGCTTACAGTGTTATTCCACACCTTGCATTGGGTTTACCAGCAGCTCTGCCCAAGGCTGTTCTGCACTGCAGGAGTCAAGCCATAAACCCTAAATAACCTTCCAGGGTTCTGTTTTCCAGTTCCTTTAATCTTCTTCCCAATTCCATACCGTGGTGGGTACATTTAGTGCCTTCTAGGTTTTCCTGAGCCTTCAGCACAGGTTAGCTGGTATCAGCTCTTGCAGAGTAATTGTATCAGCCAGGACGCAATTTCTCCCAGTCCTCAGTTAATTCAGATGTCAGCTCTGAGAAAACTTTGGGCAACATTTTTTGAGTGTGTGGAGGGGACATGCAAAATCAGAGCACCAGAACGTTTCATGAGTATCAATATTACAAAATTTTTCTTCTGATTGTAGCAAGTTTGCTTTTAACTTAAGCTGATATGGGAAGAATAAGTATTTTTGGTTTTCCTTGACATTATTCCTGCCCAAGCTGCCTTTTATTTCCATTCAAAAACCTAGGAGTCATTTGTAGTGCTACCATCCATGTCTCCAATATCTCCAAAAAACCTATTGCCATTTTAAACCAGGAATGATTTGTCTGAATTTTGAAGGGAAAAAAAAAATTAAAATTTCTTTTCCCTCATGGTTTTTACAGCAGGAATCAGGATAACCAGGAGTCCTGGCAGAGAAAGCTCATGCCCCAACCCACCTGAAGGGGAACAGAGATTCCTGGTTTTCCATTACGCTAATTACTTATTGCTATCCCTAAAAGACCAGAGGGATCCTTGGAAAGGTAATAACTTCATGACAGAGCAGAACAGACTCTTTTGCTGTAAGAACTCAGCTTATGAACAACTGCACTGGGTCAGCCAAAGGTCTACCTTTCCTGGCCAGTAACACCACATGTAATAAAACTATCAGGGAGAATTACCACATTCTTCATTTAGGTCTGTCTCCTCCAACAACTGTTCCCAACTATTACTTGGCTTTGAAGTTCCCTTCTCCCATTTCAGATCTGAGGCAGGCACTGGGGACCTGAAAGACCATTCTAATTGTAATAGTTACTATAATAAAGGATATCACCTTTCCCCACAAACCTTGCATCCTCATTCCTTCATGGGAATGCTTTTCCTTTCACATTGTTGGCCTCACAACACTTGATCTTCAATTTTCAAAGCTGAATATTGATGCAGAACAATAAAGTTTCTGATCCTCCAATTACCCTCCACTGAAATGCTTCCATGCATAACAACCACATGTACAAGCAAACACTGGAAGGATCAGGACCTGAGATAAAACATCAGCTGTAATGTGCCTGTGTCCAAACTCATTAAAGATGATAAGAAGCCTGTGGAAATCAATCTTGCTTTATAAGTAATTCTGTATTTGCCCAGGTTATTTTTTCTGGAAGTGATTTTCAAAGAGCTAAAGAGAGCACACACACAAAAGGAGAAAAAAAGCAGCACCTCAAAGACACCTAAAATAAACTAGCACTGCTATTTAAGCAGTCTGAGAGAATCCATATCAGGTGGGATTACAGAAATAGGCAAGAACTACAAAACTGATGAGGGTTTATTTCTTTAAAGAGCTCCCCCCTCTTTGTGTCCCTTTTCTGCACAGAACACCCCTCTGTCCCTCCACTCAGAGCCTACACCATCATTCATGCCTCCTCTTCTGCACACAGCCCACATCCTTTCTTCCCCTGAGAAGAGTTAAACACTCTTGTTCCTCCAAAGAACAATTTATTTTTCCTGACAAGGCCTTTTATGCAATTACCTAGAGAAGCCATAGCCAAAAAGAAAGAATAACACATGTAAAACCATGCCAGAGAACAGAGTAGGTAGGAACTTGTTGAGTCTATTACCAGACAAAATGTTTAAATCAATGGTTTGTTCTCATAAATCAAAAGCCATATTTAGCCCTAACTATAACCATCCCTGAGCAATGTGGAATAGAGAGAAAACACTTAAAAAAAATTTGAAGCTCCTGCAACAAGGAAGGGAGGAAGCAGCAGATGAGACAAGCACAATGCAGGGCCATCTCCCAGACAAAGAATATATTTTACAGGTGAGAATGGAGGTGCCGCAGCATTCAGGGCTGAGCAGAGCCTGCCAATCACACGGACTTGCCCCAGTCTGGTGGTGATTTGGAGACATTACAGAACCATTTGAACCTAGTTAAAACTTGGACATTTATGTGGGGTTTGTGCTGTACAAATATTGAGCCCAGAAGAACCAGAACTCTTTGCTACAGATCAGAGACAAAGGATTTGCACTACAGACCATAAAAGATCATTCTGTTTCAATTACAGTTGACAGGTCTGAGTTATTGTAAGAGGAATAGGTTTGGAGCAGTAACAGTGAACCAGAGAACATAATGTAATTTGAGAAACAGCACAAAAACCTCATCACATCCTCTTCTTTTTCAGCTGGGAGTGCAAGATGTATCCTTTCACCCCTCCATCCTTGTTCATCCCTTTACTCTTCTACCTGAGCTGCTTTGATTCAGATTTAGGGCCCTCATTCATCCCAATTAGATGGCTTTTCTGTAAAGCTGCTTTCCAAACCCATGCTCGGCTTCCGTTGACAGGATTTCACTGCTTTCCAGAAAAGTAATGGATTTCTCATGTGCCACAGTTTCTAAAGGTCCCTTCTTCAACAGCATCCTTCTCAGTACTGAAACCTTTAGCAGTTGTGTTAAAGCAGTGGCTCTCACCCAAAGAAGGATCTTTTTTCCCTGTTGTCAGCTCTAGCACTCCTCAATTTTATTTGCAGTAGTGAAAGCACAGCTCCCAGGCACAGGCTGCTGCTCAGTGCCTGGGAACAGAAAACAAGGAGCAGGTCACCCACAGGACCCATCCTCAGCTCCCTGCCTGCAGGCTTTGGGCTCCTGAGGCTGTTAGGGCCTCCCCAGGCTGCTGCTGGGGTTTGTCTCACAAGGAGGAGGTTTCTTCCTAGCCATGTCCTTCCTTCTCACCTTATTTACACTTCTGTGCAGTCACTGAGTCCAGTCCCACCATGCAATTTTATAAACTTAATTTGTTTCTTTAGGCAATTGGTCTTACTAGAACTGCATCCTCCCTAAGAAATCCAGGACAATTTGCTTCTGCTTTTGCTTGCAGTGCTTAGCACATTGTCAGCACTCCCACTGAAGCAATCACACTGAAAATAAGAGTTGCTTCTTCCAGTTCTGGCATTTACACATTTTTATGAGATACTGGAAAAGTACAGCTGGATATTTTTTCCCCTTGCAAATGCTGAGACAGTAATAAGTAACAGATTCACAGAGTTCTGACTTGGATCTAGGTGTCTCTGACATGTACCATGTCTTTCAAATATATTACACACTCTAATGCTCCTGTTATCAAGAGCTTAAGCTTTCTGCATTCTCCTCTCCCCGTCAACAGTGGAACCAGGGAGGATTCCCACCACAAAGCTCCCCTCCACACTTCCCACAAAACAAAGCAGCCTGCTGGGGCTCCAGTTGGGAGCAACTTCTTGCATCATCTGGGTTCATTTTCTTACCCTATTATTGCCTCTAATCATCAATACATTAGTGTTTCTAGGAAGTTTCAAAATGGGAAGGCAGTAAAAAATTATTTGAACAAATAATATTGTGAAGCAAGCCCAGAATCACTCCACAGTGTTTGGGACCTCCTCCTAATTCAAGAGCTGTTCATGGGACACGCCTGGTGGAATCCTCTTGAGCCATAAATGATGTGTAGCTTATCTGATGCTAGACATACAAATTTAAAATTTTAGTGTGATTTGAATAAGAGAGGGCTTTGAAGGTCATTTAGTCCCACTCCACACTTTCCACTAAACCAGGTTGCTCCAAGCCCCATCCAACCTGGCCTGGGACACTTCCAGGGTTGGGGGGCAGCCACAGCTTCTCTGGTTGCTCATTTTATCCTGGTGTTTCCAACTGCAAACCAAAGAATTTAGGTACAGTTGAATTCAAATTAACATCCTAAGACAAATGCATGAGACAACCCCTTGCGATGGCTCTGAGTAGAACACTGCCAGCAAGTGAAGGGGGAATGAAAATTGAGATTTATTACATTTAAAGTGGACTTTTGATCAGGAAGATGAATGGCTGCATTTTTCTGGGCAGATTTACAGGCCAAATGAATCCCTGGTTTAACCTCTGAACTTGGAGGGTTTCATAAAGGGAGGAATTTGTGATCGGGGTCACACATGTGAATTCCCAGGCATTATAAGATTGAAGCTGTGGTCATTTCAACCTAGAAGAGAAAGAGGAAAACCCACACAGGGTGGGAAGGGAAATAAAATTTACGTGTGCTGCTTCCAGACCATCAGACAGCAATGAATATGCTCAAGAAAAAAGCAGTTGCCCTGGAAGAATTAGAACATCAAAATGTTTGGTACTCTCTGCTCTCAGGTCACTGATGACCATGGAAAATCACATCCTGCATTGCCCTCAACCAGAAAATACCAGTTATCCCTGACTGCTTTGTAAATGCCTGACCATCTTTCCATGGAGAGATGGGCATTGTCTTCTCCTCACCTCATTTTTTGACATAAGCACTTGCTGAAGTTGGTACCAAAAAAGGTGAGAGGAGCCACATCACCCCAAACAACTGCACAAGCTCATCAAGAGGATGAGAATCACATAGAAAATACAGATATAAACTGAAAAACCCTCCCCAATTTCAGAATATGGTACAATGTCTACAGAGCTCAGATAGACTCACCATACATACCCAAAGGTAAATATCACCAAATGGTTTGGGTTGGAGAGGACCTTAAAAAAATTTCATTCCAAACCCCACCATCTCCAAGAGCTGTACATGATTTAAAAGTGAAAAAGGGAGTACAAATACCAAATGTAACATTACTAAATATTGGAAGCTGCACCTGATACCATGTTCAATGGGCTCCCAGCTGATTCTTCACCCACAGTGCATTTGCCTTTCCATCCTCCCAGCTGGCACTGAAGTAGCAACAGCCTCAATAACAGATTTGGGGAATTTTTTTTACTGTAACCAGACTTGGAGCAGCATTTAAGGCTGCATTTCACATAAAACTGAGCTATTTTCTGGCTGGCTGTAAAAAATGGAACATGAGCTAACACTAAATAATAGATCATGCAGGGTTTTGAGGCCAAAATCTCATTCTTAATGGATTTTTAAAAACACACTAACAATGACAGCCCTTTTTGATGCAGGCTGGTTTCTGGGAATGCAGTGACCAAGGATTTGCATCTGTTTGCATCTAGAACATGTAACTGTTGAACAAGTCAGAGCTCCCAAGCACAGATGAATGTTTGTTGGTTCTGTCCTAACTGGTGTTGCATTAATACCAGCAAGAGACCCCAACCCTACACGTGGTGCTACGGAAACAGAACAGATGCTCTGTTACAAGGATCTCAGCTTAAAACTGAGCCCGCAGCTTAACAGCAACCTAGGAAAGTCCCTCAAGGTACCAGTTGTTTTAAAAAAAAATGAAAACATTTTTAGGAACAGTGTTGACCTTTCTGAGCTGTTTTCTTCTCCAGGGAAATTTAATTTCATTTAGAGGAAACATAACCAAGCTGTTTGAAAGTAGCACGAGGGTTTTCTGCACTGTCAGAATTTTCTTTGGAACAGAAAAATCTTCTGATGTTACCAAACAAACAGAAAATCTTTACAGATATATTCCACTAAGCAACAAAATGGAAAGAAGTTAAAGGCTCTTATCGGTATAAACAGCCTTTGGGCTGAAGTTGTGATCTGTATCTTTTAATCTCTTTCTGAAAGGTCTGGAGCTCCCTGTGTTATCCATGAAACCTTCCCACAAAGTCACTCATTGCCCCTTCCCAGCTTCCATCACCTTCAAGTCCATTGGAAATTTAGGAGTGGTAACCCTGACATGGAAATACAGTCTGGAACTTAGAGATTAAATCCTGATTTAAACAAAATAAGTCTTCTCTAGGAAAAACAAATAAAAGCTGGATGTTGAAAGCAGATAGTTGGGTTATGAACATAAAATAATGTAAAATAACATCATAACCATTCCCAGAATGGTTTGGGCTGGAAGGGACCTTAAAGATCATCCCATCCCATCCCCTTCCACTATCCCAGATTGCTCCCAGCCCTGGCCTTGGACGCTTCCAGGTATTAACACTTTAATCTACATCTCTCAGCTTGGAAGGAATCTGCAGTCCTAGGAATTTCCCTGAGAATTTGCAGGTTTTGTTGGTCCATGGGATAAGAGACATGGATTGGTAACTGTCTTAAATAATTTACAGGACAAAAACCACTGCCATAAGAAGCTTCTCTGCTATCTAACATCTTTATCAACCAGGTGAAAAATGATAAATTTTAATTCCTTTTTCACTTTTGTTTCTCCCACAGGCATATCACAGGCAGGTTTCCTGACTATCCCCCTGAGAAGATAGGCGGTTCCAAGGCTATTTTTATTGAAAAACATCCAGAGCAGGTAGTGTCCCTCTTTTAATGAAAAAATTCCATGGTGTTGGACAAGGATTTGCCACAAAATGTGTCTGTTTATTCAAGTAACAGTTTTCCCTAACAGTGGCTCTAGTTCCCCAAGAACCTTATGGTTAAAAGCTTTTTGTAGCAAGTGAAAGAATGGGGTTTTTTTCCAGGATGTTTCCAATCAGGTTCCAAAATCTGTTTCCTTTCAGGCTGTGCAGCCACTTAATCATGACTGAAGGTGCTCAGGTGATGGAAAAGAAATAGAGAGCAACAGCAGAGAAGGGCTAAACCTTGATTTACTGCCAAGGCTCATTAAGCAAAATTAACATCCCAGTGAAAGAAGTTTATCTTGTGTATTGTAGTGAACTCAGTTGTTTTTCCTGGTAAATCCCTCTCCTGATTTCTCTGGCTAATGGAAGTAGCTGATAATCTCTTCCTCTGATCATCTGGGTGTCATGCAGGGAAAGTGATTAAGCCCAGCTGAGGGCAGTGGTAGGCACTTGGGAGACTTTTCCACCCATCCCGATGAGCCAAGTGGGATAATGAGTCTGTTGGGGGAAAACAGGAAGCAGGACTTGGCCCTTGAGTGAACCAGTGTGCTGGGCTAGGAAAACTATGAGGTCAAAACCTGAATTCTGTGGTCCTGAAAGCTCCATCCCTAAGACTGTTGCATTTTTCTGCAACTTGTGCTCTAACAAATGTATGCTAAAAGAGGATTTTTATAGAATCACAAAATGATTTTTGGAAGAGATGTAAAAATCATATCATTGCAGCCACCCTGACTCCTTCCATTAGCCCAGGTTGCTCAGAGCTCCATCCAGCCTGGCCTTGAATGCTTCCAGAGATGGGGAATTTTGGATCCAGTCTTCCCTGTGATCCCAGGGAGTAGTCTGTGGCACACAGCAGTCTCTGTGTGCTTTGTGGGAAGGACAGGCTAAGCCCAGCAGGGAGCACAGCTCTAACCATCAGCTGACTTTGCTAAAAATGAAGGAAGACTGCTGCAAACAGCTCCCTGTGCCCCACTAAAACTGAGTTTTGGGGCATGCTCCTGGTTTTAGCAAAGTTCAGGGATAAACCCTGCTGGGCTCTGCTCCCAGGTCCCTCTGCTGTTCAGGCAGGCAGAGGGAAGGAGACCCTCAGTGAAGTTTTCAGCCTCTAAAGTAGAAACACATGCCAGAGTGCAGAAGACTTTGTTAGCTGCTGGGAGCAGCCAAGAGCCACCCAGCAAGTGGGGCTTATCACTGGAGAGGGGTTTGGGGAATGTGATGGTAAATAGACCTGCTACCATCAAGGATTAACACAGCTCAGGAAGGAAACACTAATTCTGAGCAACACTGAATATTTCTGGAGAAATGGATTTAACCTTCCTGTCATGATCCCAGCTTTCAATCCCTACTTTCAGCTGCTTTGTTACCTTTCCTGAGCATCTGCTTTTATTTGCATGAAAAAATGAAAGGCAAAAGTCTGGAGAGGTTGTTTTACTGCTTGTTTTCCCTGCACCCTGGAAAAAAAACCTTCCTCTATTTTCCTAACAAATTTTCACTAACAATTATCTGATTTTCACCAATTTTGGGGCCTGTTTTTTCTCCCTTTTTAGCCAGCAGAATGTGTGTCATAGCCTTAAGAGATCTCCACAATGCAGTTGGCCAGAGAAAGTTCCATGCAATCATGATTTTACCTAAATGTCAGACAAGTAAAACATTTTTTCTTCCACGGAGTCAGCTGCGTATTAAAAAATCCCTGAGGCCACTGGTTTTGTTCCACACATTGGTCTACATAGGAAAGGAAATCTTGGCCCTATGGAAGCTGATGGGAGTTTTATCCTTGACTCCAGGGGGGACAGGAGTTCACCACCTCTTGTCTATATGAGCTCCTGTGCAGGGGTTGGTTACTCCCAAGTCAAACTCCATGAAAAATCAAGACTGAACTCTATTTTATAAATGAGCATTTTCTAAGGCTTTGGTAAAGACACTTTGGGGAAAATAATATACAAATTAATCACTTCACAAACCATTGCTGCATTATTATACATTCTATATTTCTTGATCCTTTGACAACCCTGACCTTACTTGACTTTGTAATGCAGCTGGTCTTCTGCACAAACTGCTTCCATGACATTTTACAGATACCTTCCCAAAAGATGTGCCAAAGACATTCCAACACAGAGTACCTGGTGCTTCAGTCAGAAAAATAAAAGAAGCTTTTCTCTGCTTTACTTACTCTTCAAGACAGATTTAACATTCCAGGACATCGGTGTAATCTCCCTGCATCTGTTCCAGATTCCTATCCCTAATGGTTTTTTATGTTTTGCTCCACAGATAATCATCAGATGTGACAATTTTTAGCTTTGCCCTTATCCTGCTGCCAACAAAATTACGATCTCTTCCTGTAATTCATTAAGCCCCATCACCATGAAAATAAGCCAAGAGAGTTGCCATTTTGCAAGCACTTCCCCCTCTCCCAGCTCCCCCTCATTTCCAATATTAAATAACATTCCAAAAAAAAAGAAAGGTGTCAGAGAAGGACTAAAAGCCTGAATATTCTGAATATATCAAGTTAACCATGCAGGAGAAGGGAAACTGTACTTGGCCTCTGTTAAATTACACAACACCTAAAATATTTACCTACAGACAGCAATCCACCTTCTCCAAAAACCACACCAAAAGTCCTCCATAAAGAAGAAACATTTCCTAGATTCCAACAAAACTTCTTTCTGTAGAGTTAAAATTCCAAGAGGGAAACTTTTCCCTCGAGGAGCACCAGGCTGTGCCGCTGTAAAGTGTTCAAGCTGGTGTTAGAGCTGCTCTCACCTGCCACAGCTGGAGATCCAGCATTCCCAAACTCACTCTATCCCTGCTTTTCTTTCATGCTCAAAACTCTAAAAGACAAGAAGTTCAAGTAAGGTCTTCAAGGTCTTCTTTCAAGGAATAAGGGGAGAGTTTTTTCCTGAAGAAAAACATTTACCTTGAGTATCATTTTACCTGAGCCAACACCAACCTTCCTGTGTCTGAGGACAGCAGAACAAGTGAGTCCTGCTGGCTGCTGGAAGTTTTCTTATGCTTGGCTCATCTAAACCAGTGTTAGACATTTGCATTCA
>VWYI01038218.1:77005-142867 GCA_013399455.1 Anthoscopus minutus | reverse complement strand
AAAAAAAAAAGTAGATTTGCACTGCAAGATTTTGGAAACGTTGAACTGATATGGGAATACAAAAGTCAGTTTAACTTTTATGGAATGTCAGTTTTAAAGGAAAATGTCTTTTCAGCCACTGAAGAAAATGTTAGCGGAGAAGAATCATTACTGGCACAATAGAAGTCCTAAGAAAGACTGGGAAAAAATATAGAGGCCAAAACTCGTCTGCTCCTACTGCAATACAGTTTCTTCCTCAGTATTAAGAGTTTGCTAACTGCTTTCTGTATCATTTCAAAAATAGACAACCTAGCAAAGAAAAGAGGAGTCCAAAACAACTTAGGAAGACATCTACTTCTCTTTCTACTATGACATTTTCTCCAGGGAAAACAAAAAAAAAAACCGCAAAAAAACCAACCAAACAAAAACAAACGAAAAAACCCCAACTCCCCCACTAAAATGTAGGTGAATTGCCTACTAATCTTAAACTAACCTTTGCTTCCATTCACTTTTTTTCCTCCTCTTTTGTCAGATTGTTCAGGTATGTCCTTGCAGCAGGAGGGGAAGTGGTTCTGTATAAAAGAGCAGAAGCCAGTCAAGGTTAGATACATGGGCAGCTTCCCCCAGCTCCCAGCCCTCTGCAATCCTAGAGCTGCTTGGAGCAGAGGTGGGAGCAAGGCTGGAAGAGCTGCAGCAAGGACAGGCAGAGGGACAAGGACACTTCAGCTGCTCAGTGCCATCACAGCAGGTTCACGAGAACAGAAACTGTCTCACCCCTTCCAGTAACATTCATCTGTGTGAAAACACAAAAGCAAATCAGTCCACTCGGAGTCTGGGTGCACTTAAAATACTGTCTGCAGAATGCAGAGGCACTGCTGAAAATTGAAACCTTTTGTCAATCACATGTGTGTTTACAGGTATCCTGCTGGATAAAGCTCCCCCCAAGATGCTGAGAATGGTTCTGGTTACCCTTTGCAGGCAGAGCAGAGCAGAGGTGGAGGTGACAAGATTGGGTTTCTGGCTATGTAGGAACACTTCAGTAAAGGATACACTCAGAGTAGCTCTATTGGTTTTGGATACAACAGGCCTCCTGGGACACTAAAAACCTATTTTGAACTCCAGTCAATCTGTTAATCTATCCCAGGGAATGAAATGCTTTGCTGCTTATCACCTCAAGATGTGAATGCGCGGTGCTCAGGGTTTGAATTACCATATTTAATTAAATGTAAGATACTGAAATGCTTGGGGAGAGCCACTAATGAAACTGCCCTGGCTGCAAAGCACAGCCCTTGTCATTGTCCCCTTCCGGCATCCAGTGCTCAGGACATTAAACATTTAAGAAAACAAATATTGTCACTGTTACAGGAAACACATCTTACAGTTAGAAATTATTTATTTTCTATTCTTTCGCAGTATTAGCGGTCCATTAATAAACTTCAATGGATTTTCTGATTTAGACTCGTTAGTAAGTGATCTTAGAATTCCTCTCAGGGGCAAGAAAGCTGCCTAGAAACAAGAGAAGCAGCAAATTTTCACCCTTTGCCTTTTTCAGATAATAAAGTATAAATGGCCAGGAACTAAAGATATGGGGATTGATGGAGCTGTACTCAGTTATCAGCTGCTATTTGTTTGCAGGGATAAAGATGCTAAGCTATTCCTGTGTATCTGTCATGGTTTGTCACAAGATCTCTACCCAATCTCCCTCACCCACTAGAACAATTTCAGTCTTTAGCCATATATTGAAATTAGACACACCTTGGGGCAGCCTTTTAAAATTCATCCCTATGAAAAATCAATCTGCCTTATAAACACCAGGACAAATTCATAATGTGGGTCTGAGTCCAGAAGGAACTTTGAGTTATGTGTCATTAGAATATTCTGCTTCTGGATGGCTTCAGGAACTGGTATTACTCCATAAAAGCCCTCATGGTTTGAGACAGAGCAATCAGCCTTTTCCTAATGATAAATTGGGGTAGTCAGCACCTGTGCTGGAGTTTGCAGCACAAAAAGGCTTCTCTGTGATGGTCAGGAGCCTGTGGATATTGTGTTTTTCCAATCACATTCCTCCCTGCTTCTTTCAGGTCGCTGAAGAGCTGGCTGCCAGAAGGGAAGCAGAGGAAAGAATGAAGGAAAAGAATGCAAAAGGAGGCAAGGAAGAGATCAAACAGAAAAAGCCACCAAAAGCTGGAAAGCCGGTAAGGCAATGAAAGCAGGTTGTGAGGGAAAGCTCAGGTGTGGGTGGAGGCTGTTAAATGACATTAAACTGCTTACCAAAGCTCCAGGCTCAGGAGACAAAGAACTGGCTGAGGTTGGTCTGTGTCACTCTCCATGACCTTAGTGATTCTGGGGAACTTTTTACCTCTCATATTTTAGGAATGGCCACAACTGAGCTCAGTGGGAAATGCAGATGGAGGTGCAGATGGTCAGGGACATAAATGAGGGTAAAAATACACTTCAGGGCTTCGAGATCATTGCCAGGACTGTCAGACAGGTAACAAAGTGGTAACCAAGTATTTCCACTTTTAATGTGGGTACAGAGGAATTAATTACTGCCACTCCTTGCAGAGTTAGGAATGAAGAGCCTTAGTCTCACTCAGATACCCACCTCAGAGCTTGTGTGGTTTTCAAACTGATTTTTAAACCATATCAGTCAGCATCTCATAACTCTTGAAATAAAGCCATGCATTTTCAGCCCATGTTCTCAGGGTAAGAGCTATTTTTGTTTCAAATGTCAGTAGACACCACTTAATGCACAATGTATCTCCTGAAATCTTTGGGCTGCTTTCACAGAAGACACGCTTGGAAATTATTTCAGGAGCAACTTCACAGAGCAAAACACCTGTGAGACAGAGCAGTGACCAAAGGGCATCTTCAAAAGCAAGCTGTATATCAGCTTTTGCTGAAGCAGCAGCTTTTGTTTCTCATTTACTTCACAGGATAAACAAAAGTTGAAACAATATCTATTTTTTTTAACAAGGGCTATTAATCTCTCACTAAATATGTGGAGGAGAAGGGTGAGCTTTCTGGGGCAAAGCATACTCTTTGCTGCAAGTTTTACACAAATTAATTTGAAGTCCTAACCCTAGGACAAATATATTTCAAAACATGATGCTTTTCTTGGACAACATCCATTAATCTGGCCAAAGCTCTCAGAATATCTAGCCAAGAACCTAAATTATATGAATTTAGGAAGCATCAGTCAATTTAATTGGGAGGTAGATACCTAAATGTTAACTTGTAAATGAGTATCTTGAAAACACTATTTGGGGGGTTGGGGTGGGTTGGGTTGGTTTTTTTTCCCCTTTGTAAATGAAAATACACAGCAGGCTGAAGGAGCAAATACATGAACGTTTTTCAAGATCTTTAAGCCTCATTGCTTAACTTTGCCGACTAGGAAGGGTTGTGGCTGCTCCTGCACAAACAGGAGCTGTTTCTGAGCTCTGGTCACACGTGTCTTCAGTCAGTCACTTGTTACTGTGACCAGTTTGTTGGGTGACACTGTCACAGCATTGATGAAGCTCCTGAAGCTGGATGGCACCTCACCCATCTGCTTAAGAACCTGACTTCCACAGGATAAAATATGATTCCTTTTTGGTTTTGCACTTTTCTAAAGATAAGAACCAACAACAGCAAAAATGTGTCTCAGTCCCCTCGCAGCCTCTGCAAGGCTGTTTTGAATTGGGGTGAAATAACAGCGTGGAGCTCTGGGGTTTTATAACTTCTTGTCATTCCCATCTCCTCAGCCATCACAAGTCCTGTCAAGTAAAATTCTGAGCCATTATGTCAGGTTCTCTATGGTTCATTGAGAAAGAACAAAGGGAACATTCTCTCCAAGGTTATAGCACTGACAGGGGGAAAAAAGAGTGTCTCAGACCAGTTGAAAAGTATTTGGAAAAGTTCTAACAGCAGGACTCTTATTAAAATAAGTATAGGCTATAAGTCATAGGGATGCAGGCAGGAAAAAGCTCTGCTCCCAACTTCAGCTCTTAAAAGAAAACAAAAGTTTGATCCCAGAAGGAAATTTAAGTATTTCTGAAAAGCCTGATAGTGATCTTCACAAAGAGTATTTGATATCAAAGTAACTTCATTTTCCTTTCTATGCAAGGTGCTGATTTGATTTCCCATTAGGCACCTAAGGAAAAAACAACCCATGGCTTCATCCCCACAAAATCCCTCTTTCCAAAAGCAGAACCAGTTTGGACTGCCTCACCCAGTAACCTGCTGCAGCTTGTCCCACTGAAAGTGAGCAGGGCTGTGCATTTCTGAATTTCACCCAGGAATGTCAAATAGTGAGACACATCCCTGTCCTTAGTGAAGCCTCTTAGGGAAATGTCTGTAGGAAATGTGCACAGTGGAACCAATTCAGTTTTTCCTGCTGTTGAATGGGAATCACCTGGTGTGGAGTTGGCTTTGGAAAGCCTCAGAAATAGATTGAAACTCTTATTTCCACATTTCTGCTTATATGCAAACATATATTGCTGGTTCAGGGGGCTTTAACACATTTAAAACAGAACAAGAATGAACTCAGTCCACTGAAAATCAAAAAATATATGAACTGGTTTCAAAGGAAAAGTTCTTTTTATTATGTTGACTCAGGCTGTTAATTGAGGTAAGAGAAAACAGAACTGTTCTTTAGACACAAGAGAATGGGTTTTATTAAAATAAATTAAATTTACACAATGATATCATTGACATCAGTGTATAAAATCACTGAAGCAAATAACTAAAACAATTCATTGCCTTATTTATAACAATAAAATGTTGATGTGTCCTGTGGTATTGAGAGGCTAAAAATGAATAACCCATTTTTAGGCTGGTTTGGAGGGAATTTGTGTATTTGGTTTTCTAATAGCTGACACATTTCCTCTCAGAACACCACGGTTTAATAATTTTCTACAAAATGCCATGGAAAAATAGTAAAAGAAGGATGAACCTCAAAGTGCCACACCCTGTGAAACTGGGACTATATTGAAGTAACTGGGGTTTTGAGCTCAAATCCTCCAACTTTCTGTTATACTTTACCAAAACAGTTCTTGATGTTCAGCCAAGAACCGCCTGAGTCTTTTTCAAATGCTTCCATAGAGTAGAAGTGATAAATGTATTTAGATTTTTCTTGTCCTTCTAGGCCCAAACTGTAATTACTGCAATAATACTTTAATTAAAAACAGGTTTTATTTGATAACTCACATAACAGGGCTGCAACTGTTCCTGCAGGTAGCAGATATGCCCCTAATTACAGAGCTTATTTAGGGGAGTGTTATTCATCCTATGAGCTGTACTTTATATCTTGCTGATAAGAAGTGGTTTCCAGGTTATTTAGCAAAATCCTGGTCTACCTTGTGCTGTCTCATGTAAATCCACATTCATCTCCTCCCCACACAGTGATCTAATCTCCTTTATCAACTATTACCTAACTCACATCTTGAAACTTATGACTGATACAAGATGAGGAAGCTCTGATAATTTTCTGGGAGGTTTTTCCCTCAGAAATACTGGTTCAATAAAATTAAACTGTTTCAGGAATGCAGCAATAGCAGGAAAAGTAACTGAAGAAATGGCATTTAAATTAAATTCCATTTAAATATTTCAAGTCTCCTACCAAAATTATATTTTCAAATAAGCTGGAGTTTAATTCTTGTTTAATTTTGTGACTTCAGCTGTCAAAACGGCACCCCTTCTCTCATGGAGCAGCCTGGGTTAGTGGAAAGTGTCCCTGTCCATGGCAGGGGATGGAATTAGATCTTTCAGGCCTTTTCCAACCCATTCACTAATTCTATGAAACGATGGTGTCAGCAATTCCTCTCTTCATTATCCCCCCCAATCTAGGTAGTGGATCTAAGATGGAAAATTGGTCCAAGCAATTTCCTTTCGATGCTGGAGGAAGAAAGCGCTCACTACCAAGGTCAGTAGAAAAAAATAACAATTCCAGCTGGAATGTTCTCCCAGATCAGCTTAATTGGGATGTCATTTTTATAAGGTCAAGTGGGCAGCTGCCTAGACTATAGAATGTTATAAAAATTAGGATGTGTGCTGGTTTGAGCTGGGAACTTCCTCTGTGCCTAGAAAAGGCCAACAGCTGTCGAGTTCTGAGAATTGACATCTTTGTAAACCATTGAGAGCATGAGCCTCTCTCAGGAAAATAATTTCTGTGGGTGGTTTTCTTTCTTCTTCCTAAATGTCAACCAATGCAAAACCTGCACAGGATGTTAGATTAAAAAATGGTGTTTAGGAAGGGAGTCTCTCAGTACTTCAGTTCTTCCAAGGAATCTGTCAAAGCCATTGAGCTAATCATGCAGGAAGGGATATTTCTTGTGGGTGAAAGTGAACAAACTCAAAGCAAAGTGCCTCAATACATATGAAAAAGGCATTTTAGGATTTTCTGAGAGCAACCAGAATGACATCAGAATACCCAATAATGCAAAAGCACAATACTGTAGATCAAGTTTCAGCATCAATGTTTTCCTGTAACCTGTCCTGTCTCCTGCAAGAGTGAGAACTCATGGGAAGAGTCTATGGATTCCTTCACAGCATTCACAGATACTCAGATTATTTCTGATGATATGTTTGAATAGGAAGAGCATCTTCTCAAGCAGAGGCAGAAAACTATGAATGTACTTGCTTTAGGCAAAGTCTGTGAAACTAAAATGTAAGCCAGACTTGCAGCAAGGCGCCTGGCTGGTTTGGTCCCCCAAAAAGCAGGGACTTCTTAATAAAAATCATGAAAGAGCATTTTGTTCTTTTCCAGATCTCTTCTGTCCTCTCCTCTGCTTTTGATACTTCTGTTTATCTCTTCAACACTTGTCTTCAGTGCTCACCTTGACTCACAAGTGAATGAGGAAGTCTTGCACTTCTCTAAAGTGGAAAATGGGGTTATTTTTGCTGTATCTCTGCAGATTCTGTTCTGGTACAATGTGGAGAAGTATCTTTTCTGCTCTCCACTCTTCAGAGTTAGCTTAGTTGTTAAAATTCCTGGTATGAAAAGTCTCCATTTTCCCCTCCTGCTGACAAATTACCGGCATCAAGTTTTCTGCCTAATTTGAGCTGGCTGGAGAGAAAGAAGTGAACAATTTGCTAAATGTGCATCAGTAGTTTGGCCTGACCTCTGACTTGTAACAATTAGGATTTTCTTACATGTTATAAATCATAGAGCAGCTTTCTGGCTAAAAAGGAGCTTTGCATCCCATCTACTCTCAAATACTACGTCAGAACCCTGCTGAAGGCAGCAGGAGCTTTAGATAAGAATCAAATCCATCCAAACTTTTTTCCTTAGCTGGTCAAGGACCAAATGGCACTTGGAACTCAAAACCAGCCATGGCAAGAATGGGGCTCCCACCCAGCAAGTCCCCAAGGCAGGGAAAGAGCAGCGTGGAAGCAGTAGAAGGGAGGCAGGAGGGATTTGCCATTGAGGAAACATGCTTGGCTGTAACCTCAGCACAGCAGTGGATACCAGAGTGAGGAATAAAAACACCACAAGGACCAATAGGTTACTTTGACAGCAATGGAGACTCCCAAATTTCACAACTGTTTTGTGTAATAAGCTGGGGGTTTATGAGATGGAGGATTTGTCACCCAAACTATATCTGAGCACCAGCACTGCCACTCCCAGCAAGACACCTGCTTTGAGCCCTGCAAACACAGAACTTTTGGGGGTTATTCATACAGTGTGAATGCCTCTGTAGTTCCCATTTCCCACACCCACACATCTCCAGCCCATCCTGCTGGAGCTGACAGCTACTCCCCAGCTCTGAAGGCACATGAGAAGGAGCCCTTTTCTGCACAGAGCACAACCAGAAACCCTCAGAGTGGGAAAGCTCTCTTGCAGGCTTCAAAGAATACCTGCAGTTCTGTCTTAGGCACTGGAAGAGTCTATAGCTGTGCAGTTAAACTTCAGGTGGGTTTTTTTTTCTCCTTTTCTCCTGGTGAACCAGGTCTATTTGACACCATACTTATTTTTAGTAAACAACTGCTAATTCCTCCTTGCAGCATCCCCTGCCTCCTTCACAAGCACTTTGGGGTTTTCATTGCAGAGCACTCACACAATACTACCTGGGGGTTGTCCAAAATTATTTTATTTTTAATGTGACCATGGATTCTTTGGTCATCAGAATCTAATCTACAACATCCACCCAGACCAGTGCAAGCAGTCTCTTGTATCATTAATTTTGGCTGCTTTCCTCTCAGTAGAAGAATTATGCAGGAGAAAATAGGTCTGAGTTTAGAATTTCTACTGAAAACTTTTTTCCTAATCTTATGTAGAAGTAGATCACTTGCTATCAACATTTGCACAGAAGTCCTGATTTATTAGTGTGGAAATCTTGGAAACATGATTGACAGAGCTTGATTAAGAAATGTTTTATCAGGAGTAATTCAAGGCCCCTTATAAGTGTGTGTAAAGTCTACCTAAATGACCAAATAACAAACATCTTTGTTTTGTCACACCCCCCAAACCTTAATTTTGAGAAAGTGTTCCCATCCCATGAAACTGGTGCTTTATTCCTAGTTTACTTAAATATTTTTTTTAAAAATATAGATCAGTTTTGACAAAAATCTAAACATTTCACTTAAAAACACAGAGTGAAAAGGTTTGTAACTCCTCTGCCAAGCTACAGCTGCTGCCTAAACTTCACTGGAATTCATGAAGCCTTTCAGCCTCCTAGAACTGTATCTGGCAGTCTTTCTACTTGCTAAACTACACTTGCCAAGCTTTAAAACACTTACTTTAAATGATGTTGTTGGAAACAGCCACTTTATGTGACATCTCCTTTCACACTGGAATAGCCAGGGTTTGTGTGGGGCAAATGTAAGGCTGAGCCACTGCCTCCCTCTTCCTGGGGTGTATTTTTGCAATGTGAGGCAGCAATGTGCTATTTTCCCCATTCTGTAGATGACTGGTTGATATTTATGACTTGCTCAGTGTCACAGAGAATATCTGAGTTCAAATGCTCCATGGTGTGTCCAAATACTCCTTTAAGGTGTGGTGATATTCTGTATTTTTAACCAGCCTTCAAAAGATTCAGTTGGTTTTGCCAGGAGGTTCAAAGTGGCCATTTCAAGAGAAGCTTTATGCTTCAAATAAATATACTGCAATTGTTATTCAGAGGCTGTTTTCTGAAATTCTGGGATATTGGGGTTCCCTACTGGCCTGCAGAGCTGGGGTGCTGATTTAAGAGTGGTGTGGGTTGCCTCTGAGCCCTGAGCTAGCTATGCATATAAAACAATCCCAAAATAAGCACACACTATTTTAGAAAAGGTGACATAAATTTCACTGCATACACACAGGCACAGAAATAGCTCCTGGAGCTGGCTGACCTTGCCTGTAAGAAAATAACAGACTCTGCTGACCAGCCAGTGAAAACATAACATCCTTAGCCTCCTGACCCCGCTTTAAAATTAACTTTGAAACATTTTGTTGATCTATAAAAGAATAACAGAGCATCTAACACCTATGAGTTATTGATCTTTCTACTAAAATTCGGCACCTCTAACCCAGTGGTTAATATAACACTCAGATAACTCATTGCCAGGTAATAGCAGAGTCTGGGGGGACCTTCCCTAGTTTGCCTGCAGTGGGTATTAACCACTAATCAATCTACAAAATGACAATAAAAAATTATAAAAAACATAATAGAAAAACCTGTGGATCCATCTATGAAAAATAAATTTCTAAAGCCTTGTACTACTGTGAAAACATAGCACTTGCAACCTGTTGACCCAGTCAGGAAAGTGTTTAAAAATTCACATAACTCCTCTATAACGTCCGCTTTCCCCAAGGCTGGAATTCCAGGCTGGAGGAGCTACCTCATAACTTGGGCAAATCAGCTTTTCCTCCTGAAGTATTACATGGCATCTGTCATGCCCTCTGATGACCCACAAGTAATTTAAAGAAATTAAATGTCTGTATTTTGGAGTTTCTTCCAATACCAAAATATCCCCTGTCCTCCTCCATCCCCACCATTCTCAGTGGTGAAATTAAGATTACTCACCTGCAAGAACTACTCCCTCCATGAACTTTGTAAAACTACAAATCCTCTGCATGGGATTGGACCCTGAAAATTTGTTGGAGATGGAAGTAGAAGCCAGTGTTGGATTAACTAAAACTTGGATGTTAAAACCTTTCTGAATTTGCACAGTGCCTTCAGCAGGCAAGGGGTGCAGAGGGGAATATCTGCACAAAATAGATTCATTGAAGAGCCAGTGTCTTAAAGTGGAAAACTGTCATTTCAAATCATTGGGAAATTGAATTAGCACATACAGCTGGAGGTTAGCTGTCATTTAGGAAGATACAATCAGGGCTTGAAAGGCAAGATGTGAATTGTGTTCCTTCAGATTAGCTCAAGAAGTGTAGGGAAAAAAGAGGTGTTTCCAATAAAATAAGGCACTTTGCTAATAGCAGAGAACTCAGATATGCACCAAGCTTGTCAGACTTCATTTAGTTTTCTTTCTAAAGAGAAAATTGCAGTTGGCCTCAACAAATTTAACGAGCTGCACCTCAGGATCATTAGGTACTTTATCATAAATAGCTTTTAGCTTGGGTATTAGGTCTCCTTATTACTTCTCCTTTGCACAGCACTTCAGAACAGAGGGGATGGGTCAGGTGGATCTTGTCTCTTTTGGGCTTAACTTCCATTCAGTTTTTGCATCGAGCTTAAAATTCCCCAGAGTGAAGCCTTTTGAGTGGTTGTGCATCCCTTGTCAACTGCAGGTTATTGCTCTGTCACACTCACTGTCCCCTCCCTCTCTCTCATTTCCCCGTGCTCAGTGGTGATTTTATTCCTATTCCAGTGCCCCTCTTCCCATATTTCAGTCTCCTGGGAATTACTACAAAGGCAACTCACCTTTAACTGAGCCATGGGGAGAAAGGGGAAATTTGTGGTTTGAATTAACCTCCTTCTTTTGGTCCCCAAGTGTGTGTTGTGCCAGCCAAGTGACAGTCATGGAGAGCACATCCTTCAGGGCAGGAGCCATCCCTGTGCCTTCTTCATGGAAAAGGTGAACCCTGTGCTGTTAAAGAGAATGAAATAACACCAACATCAGGCACAGGACAGGGCTCTTGGTGATGGAGCACACTCCAGGCTTTCAGTTTTACAACCTCCAAATGACAACCTCACTATCCCCATTACCCTCCTGAATTCTGATACCATTTTGCAGCCCAAGGCCAAAGAAGAAATCCCCTAACCTCAAGATTTGCAGATCCTAGCACAGCAGGGCTTTGAACTTGGTAAGGGTCCCCAGAGCCCGCTACTTTCATACAGCTGATAATTTAATAAAAGCTGCCTACAACTACCTTTTCTTTTGCCTCCAGAAGCAGTTGGAGAAACCAATGGCTGATGTAACTTTTTCCCCTTTTTTCTTTCTTTTGGATAACAGTCTTTTGGGAGAACAGAGATCACAAATCAGATTTTCTCCAGGATCACGACCCAGAGCTGATCAAAGGAGAGGAACGGAAAGAAGTGGAGGAAGAGATCAGAGTGCAGGTGTGCTTACAATAGCAAGAGGACACTAATCATGTGCATTACCTGTGTATATTTTTCTCCAGCTGTAAGAACTGGCCCTAGCACAGACCTTTCCTCTTTCCAGAGTCCCTATTACCTGTTCTTTGCTTTCAGACTTGTTCAGCTGAACAATTGTCTGGGGTGAGGCAGCAGAACAGAAAACTGAGGAAGATTTCACTGCATTTGTCTTGAGCAGGTTGATGAAGTGATGCAAGAGAAACTGCTGAAGGTCAAACGGGCTGTGGATAGAGAGACCGGTCCTCAAGGTAGAGCTGGGAAAGGTGAAAAGGTAAGAGCAGCAAGTTGGGAGAATTGAGGGGCAGTCTCAGTCCCCTGCCCAGGTACAGTGGTGGTCAGTGCAAACCTCAAGTACAAATATCAAAATGTCCAGCCTAAACATTTACTGAGTCTCAAGTCAGGAACATCTGAAAATCTCTTCACCTGTGGCTGTTTTCAGGGTCTTCTCCATTAGCTCTTGTTCTTAAACTTGTATAAATATTGCTTAGGACAAATTGAGTTATTCCAGAGATAAATCACAAGGTATTTCAGATTTTCACCCTCCTGAAATCCTTGGATGCAGTCAAACAGCAAAATGGAAGCAATCCCTCTCTTCAGGGTAACCAGTTCAGATTAATAGTTTTCCAAGGAAAACAGGGATCTGGAGGCCAGTGAGTTTTCCAGCTGCTGTATATTTTCCTCCAGGACTGGTTATTATGTTTCAAAAATTCCCTCTGAATGTTTTGATGTAACCTTTCATTTGTCTGTAACACCACATAGATCACACACAGCCAGGTCCTCATTATGTTACTACGTCCTATGGAGGGGTTTGGGAATTTGCAATTAAGACAAGTTTATTTAGACATAAAAAATAGGCTAAACCCCCCAAAACACAGCATATGTCGTGTTCACATCTAGTTTTACAGCATTGTCTTACAAAGAATTCCACAGCTTGTGGTTCTCTAAAATTCCTTACCAAAGCATTTAAATTAGAGATCATGTCAGTGCAAAATAATTCAAAGTTTATACCCCACCACTCAATCAGCAGATCCACTTAAAACCCTCAGGGCAAATAGCCAACCCTAATCTCATGCTGTATTTCATTTCTGTAATACCTTTTAGCATGCAAATACTTGCTGTTGCTGTACTTCTACTCAAATTATCTTTAAAAATGTTCTTTCACCTGACAAATGTCCAGAGACAATCTAATAACAATCTAATAACCTGGGGCAGGTCTGAAAGCTGATCCTAATTGGATTCCTAAATCTGTTTCAAAAATGGGGGAGGGCTTAAGATACAGACAAAATATTGCAGCAATCTCCCCCAAGTTTTCATGGGCAGACACATTTAGATCAGCTGGTCAGTGCCCTGCTGCAAAATGTCACTCTGGAATTACAGAGCTTTATGTTAGGGGCTGGGTTGGGTTGATTTTTTTCCTTCCATGTAGTGTTGGAATACCTTAGGGTGGAGGGAGACTCTTAAATTTTATTTTCCCAAGTTGTGCCAGTAGCTTGAGAGAATGAGGCAGGGAAAGAAGTACTAATTAAATAATACAAATTCCTTAAAGATTTAATCTCAAAAAACCCCACCCAAGCCAAAGCAGTTCTATTTGAGGAATGGGGAACGAAAGGAAAGATGAGATGCAGTGTTAATCAAAACAGATCTTCCCTGTGTAAAGCCATTTAAAATGTCCATTCAGCATTGGCAAAGGCCTTTTTCAATTAGTATTTGCATAAACATCTCAGTCATAAACCAAGCCAGTACACACAGACTGAAGATCTGCTTTAGGATAACTTGGTCTAGATTAAGAATAATGTGAGCTGGAGAGTTTTGGAAATAGCACATTAATTTTATTATTCAGCAAAAAACCCTCTAGTTTTTCAAGCTCACATGTCTCCCCTTCAGCTACGCAGCATGAAACAACAGGTGGTTGTTTCAGGTTCTCATTTTAGCCAGGAGTAGGCCTGGAGTAAAATGTGAAACATCCCTCTGCAAAAAAAAAATGGGATATTCAGCATTCTCAAGAGAATTCAGCATTCTTCAGAGAAATCAGACCTTTTCCTGCACTCTGGAAGTGGGCAAGGGGCAATGAAGGGGTGATTTCTTTAGGAGAACTTTCACAGGTGTAATTTTCTGTCTAGGGACCATCATCACAAACTCCTGATGCCACATTTGGCCATTCCCTCTGTTTTAGGGAGGGATTTCTTCTGCCCTCTTTGTCAGGGAATGGTCCCTACCAGAGGCAGGTTTTCTGTGCCTTTCCAAGCCTTAAGATGAGTAGTTCACAACTCAGAAAATTTCTGTCAAATCCATATTAAAAACAAATATCTCCCTGACCCACAGGAACAAATCTGAGTTTTCAAGTCCCTTTTGTGGGGAATACAGCGAGGATATTTTGGAACTGGACTCTAAAGGGAAATTTCTCCCCTCTAGTCACTCTTCCAGACACCTCAGGTCATAGATTTAAGAAAAATATATAACAGCTCCAAGCCTACCCAGAGCCACTCCTTTATTTCCATAAGTACTTTATCACTGATTCCCAAACCTTCAAATACCACTTACTGCTAAAAGTTGACACTTAACCCTACCAAGAACTACTCTTAGAGCTCCTGAAGATAGAAATTATATTTGCCAGCTTTGTGGAAGAATGAACTTGGGTGAAAAAAATTGTTCTTTTCATGACAAGCAGATCTCCAGAGCAGTAGACTGATCTGGAAATAGCAAAACTGATTAGACTGCACCTAATACTCACTGACCCACACTGCTATTACTGGAGTCAGAGATCCTGTGCCTCTTTCTAAGCTGGAAGCTTCCCACACCCACAGACTCTCTCATGTTATGGCCCAGCATTGACAGGGATAGAGCAGAGTGCCCTGGTAAAGAGACACACTTTGCTGGACTCTGATTCTTCCAGATAGCTCCTGATCCAATGACTGTCTCTAGAAAGGGGATGAGGATACAACAGAAACAGAGGAATATGAGTCAGCTCTACTGTAAAACTGCATTTTCCTTCACTTTGCACAGTGGCAACTCATCCCCTACCCAGCCAGGAATCACTAAGCTGGGACAGGGAACACTGGAAAAGGACAGGCTGAGGAAAGGCTGGGAGGGAGATGTCCTCTGAGTGAGGAACTTGGCTTTCACTAACCTGAAAGTTACATTTAAGAGCTTATCAGAGTGCTTTCTCTCAAGCCTGTTGTGCTACTTTTCCTGCTCTGCTCCCCCAAGGATTTATTTCTGATCCCCACTGCAGGTAAAGTAATGCATTGGAAATGAACACACCCACACATACACAAAGGCATGGCCAGAATTCAGAGGGGAGAGAAGAAAAGAGACACAGAAAACCCAGGAAAGGGGGACATGAGAATCTAAGTGTGGAGAACTTGCTTCTGGACTAGGCCTCAACACAGCTTTGGAAATCCCTTTTTGGTGAAACTGGGCAGAAGCAAAGCACAAACAGCTGTGACAGAAATCCTGACAAGAGCAAAGCCATAGAGAAGGAGACCAGAAGAGAGGCTGGGTGAGGAACTGGGTAAGAACTGAGGACAGGCTGGGTTTGAGGGCTGTGATTCCCAAGCCCTGCTGGATCTCCTGTAACTGCTGCATTCAGAGCTCTCAGCCAGTTGTGGGATCTGTAACCTCTTTGTGCCTAAATCCAACAGGGATTGCAGATCAGAGTCCCTTATTCAGCAAGTTTATTGATCAGTGGGAATGTCTCTTTGTCTGAGCACTTTTTCAGTGCAAGTGTCAGAAGCTGCTTGTTTTATCTCAGTGCTGCCAGAAAGGACTTCTCAACCCAGGTCCAATGCAAATCTGCACTTTCTCAGCCTCCCATCTTAAGCATCTCACATGATCCAAGGAATCCACTAAAAAACTGCATCAGCTGCTGCTGGTTTCCCTTAAACCACAGGAGCACTTTCCTCTTGTTACTTTTCTACAAAGGAACCTGCAAGAAAAACAGAAATGGACTTGTTACAACAGCATGTAGGGACAAGGAGTAATGGCTTCAAACTGAGAGTATTTTAGATGTGATATTAGGAAAAAATTATTCCCTGTGGAAGGTGAGGCCCTGGCACAGTTTGCCCAGAGAAGCTGGGGCTCCCCCTGGATCCCTGGAAGTGTCCAAGGCCAGGCTGGACGGGGCTTGGAGCAGCTCAGGACAGTGGAAGGTGTCCCTGCCATGGCAGGGCGTGGAACTGGATAATCTTCCAAACCAGCCATTCCATGGTTTCATGACCCATGGTGGCCGTAGCTGCAGCCAGGACTGGTGAGATCACAGCCAAAGGGTGACACAGATCCTCCAGTTTCAACAATTTCCCTCAGTGAGATATTTGGATACCCTCTCCCTCCTGGTGCCATGCCAGGAGAAGACAGTGCTCTGGAATTTGGTCTGAAATCAGGTTCTTGTCTGCTCCAGCCTCTAAGCTACCCAAAGCATTTTGCTGAGGCCACAGAGGCAGAGGAGCCAGCCCTGTGTCCCTGCCAGCTGCCACCTGATGCAGCTCACTCCATGGCAGTTATCAGTGCAGAAAGTCACTGAGTCAAAGGATGCCTGCACAGAAGCTCAGCTGACATTTCAGAGAGACAAGCAAAGAGATTTCCATTATAAATGACGAGCGTGTTCACATTCATTAAACATTATTATTTTCTAAATAAAAGCCGTTCCCAGTAAGACATTTTGGAAGCAAGCCATTGTCTACAATTCATATTTGCCCTTATTGCATCTCAGCCTGTGCCAAATTCCCCACAAATGCTGTTGTTAATTAGGAAAACACATTTTTCCTCCACACAGTTCATTTTTGTTTTGCTCTGGAGTTACTTTATTGGTGAAGCTGCCTTGAGGACAATACCAGTTGGCCAATAAATTCAACATATGCTTAGCGTCTTTACATACGTTGAAATGAGCTTTTCTTCCCAGTCAGACCTGAATATATGTAATTTCTGTCTTGTTGGAGGAGAGGTTAAAAAGACAAAACAGGAGGAACAGCAAAAATAAACCAGTGACAGCCTCAATATTTCCGTAGTTGTTAAAACAGCATGGCATGTGCTTTCTTCTTTGCATTCCTTTTCTTCAAAGCAAAATCCCCCTGGCACATTTGGATGAATATTTGCTGCCAAATATCTTTATGTAAAGAAACCCAGGGTATAGTTCTCCAAATACAGAGCTGTTTGCATTATCCTAACCCAAAATGTAAAAGCCTCTCCTTTTCCCAGTTAGCTGATCCATATAGTGCTGGGTTTAGGCTACATTTTCATCTGGATTGTCTTTGTGGCATCATAAGCAGTAGCAGGAGATCAAACCGCAGGGTACTTACATTGTATCTACCCTTGAAAACCCAAAATCAATGTATTCCTGAAGGCTGCTGATCTGTTCTGTGAAAAATCCCAGCATTTTCCAGATAATTGGATAGGATATTTTTTAACCCAATAACACAGCCTCTAGAGCTCTGCAGAAGTATTCGCTATTATAAAAAAAGCAAAGTAAATGGTTGTATTCCCAGGAAAGCGAACATAAACTTTTGGAAAGAATAAGCTGTCTCGTTCAACTAAGCATTTAAGCACATGCTTAAATTTAAGCTGTTGAAGAAATCCCCTGGTGCACCAAGGTTTCTGTGTAAGCAGTTCCACTGGAGCAATCCTGAAGTGCTTTGCAGGACTGGAGCTCAGACACCAGTGGTGGGCACTGCATGGATTAATGATGCCCTCTCCACACTACTAATTATCCCTAACTATATTTATGTCTCCTGAGCTATAATTAATGGAGGGGCTTGACAAGCCCGAGTTACATCTTCCTTATTTATGTTTGCCATGAGTTGTTTTGTAACGTGTAAAGAAATGAGGCACAGGAGTCCAAAATCTTTCTATGGTGAAATTGGGGTGAAAATATGAAAAGAGCAGGTTATGTTTTTCTGACCTCTTCCAGCTTCTTCCCTGAGGCATTAGGAAAGAGAAGGATGTCCAGTGGGTAGGAGGGTAGCCAGAGTCTCAAGAGATTTTCCCCTCAGAGTAGCTACTTATATTTTTTATTTCAATTTTTTTTTTTTAAAAGGCATAAACAGTCACTGGAGCAGCTACTTGGAACCCATACCCTTTTCCTTCCTGCTTCCTTCTTGAGCAAGGGCCATATCCCCCCTTACGCACAAAACTGTGCTCTGGAAAAATCATGGAATAAGAATCATGCAATTGGAAAAGGTCTCTGAGAGATCATCGAGTCCAGCCCTTAACCTGCACTGCCAAGGCCACCACTAAACCATGTCCCCAAGTGCCGCACAGCTTTTAAATCCCTCCAGGGCTGGGGATTCTGCCACTGTCCTGGGCAGCTGTGCCAATATAAAGAAATTGTCTAATATCCAAGCAAAAGAAAGGAGATTAACTTTTTCCCTTGGGAGTAAAATGACTCTGGTATACTTTCCTGTGTAGCAGTGGGACTGCTGTTTAAGGATGTGGTTTTTGCCTTTTGGGCTACATTCAAACACTCAAACATTGGTTGTTCTGGCCCTCACTTTGCTTCAGTACATCAAAAAACTTTTATCTGTGCCAAAATCATTAATTCCTGCTTGCTTGTGTGGTCCTCAGGGAAGTAAGGCACCTGTGAAGAAAAAGATACCCGAGCTGGAAAGAGATCTGACTTCTGACAGGTAAAGAGAGCCTCTCTGCATTAGATCTCCAGTATCAACCTTGGTTTTCTTCATCTTCGCCAACAAACACAAATTAAAATCCCCATTCTGCTATCACACACCACGAGGACCAGTCCCATTACCTCCAGGCAGGTTAATTCCAGTCTGCAGAACTAAGCACCTGGAGTATTTCAGCAGGATATTGGCCCTGTGTGCCTCTTTCCCCCCTCTCTGCAGGTGCAGAAGCACCTGGCTGGTTTGTTGACTGTCACATTTTCCATCCCAGCTGGAGCCTAAGGGAGGCTGCAGAGAGGTCCTTGCAGTCCATAAATCCCCCTTCATGGCTGAGCTGTGGTGTACATGTCATAAATCAGTCTCATGGCCTGGCAGACCTGGCCATTTCTTGTGGACCCTTGCTCTTTGAAGCACTCTTACTTTATTTAGAGGGTCTGAGAGGATTTGTTCTTCTGCCCTGCATTTCCAATGAGAGTGATGCCTTCCCTGACAATCCAGCCATTTTTCACCTGTGCACACAACACAGACAGCTACACAGAGGCATCGGCACAAGGACCAACTGATCAGGAGCAGGGCTGGAAAACAGCACAATGACAAACACAATCAGTAATATTTACCCCACAAACCCATTTGTGCAAGAACAGCAAGACCTGGACTCGATCATTTGGGTGCTGGCACCACACAATCAGCCAATGATCTCTTTGCCTGCTTTAAAATATATTTTAAAAAAACATATCTAAGCAAATATTTAAAATCCATGTCTCATGGATTTTAGCAGAGCAAGACCTCTCCTACAGAACAGTGCCAAAGTCTAATAAGGATGCATATATTCCCTGCTTTTAAAACTGCTCTTGCACATACCTGCTTCTTTATATATAAACTTACCATGCAGCTAGCTGAAAACATGAGCATTTTAGTAGCTGGCTTTTTATCTGGAATTTTGGCTGCATGCTTTGCTCTTCCCTGCTGAGCATTTCAGAAATGATCCAGAGAGGGGATGAATAACTCAGATTCAGAATCTCCATTTTGGCCCAGTGAAGGGGGCACAGGGGCTTCGGTCAACAAAGACTAGCCACATCATACTCCCTTGGAGGAGGCTCAGGACATGCATCATTTAACTGGCACAGTAAAAATAATAAACCAGGAAAAGTAGAAGTCCTGCTCCCACCAGAGCTGCCAGGTTAGTCTCATTCCACCTTCTGCCTGTTTTATGATGCATTCCCAACATAAAACCACTGAGGATGAAAGCAAGAGTCAGAGCAGCAAAACCAACCTCGTTGAAGGTGCATTAAATTTTGGGATTGCTTATTGCTACTTCTACATTAATTGTGCCACTAAGGCTGCATAAACATAAAACTCCTCAGCTGAAATGGAAAAAAGGCTGCAGACCTCAAATAATACCTGTAGGTTTATTAGCCAGCTGAGAGGCACTGTTAAATATGTTTATTGTAGCCAGACCAGGACATCCCAATTAAGATAGGTAAGAAAGACAGAGTAATTGAGGGGAAAGAATTGTGAAAAGTATGCAAAAAACCTGAGAGATCTAAAAAGATTAATATCAATATTGTTTATGCTGTCAATACACTCAGAATTTCCAACAGGTTTATTCAGTTTACATCATCCCAGAAGCAGTATTACTCTAGAAAACCAAGTGCCAAAAGTGTCATTGAAATTAATCCTTAGAATTACAAAAGAGAGTGTAGAGAAGATCCTCATCAATAGAAAACCACACACAAATTTAAATGTTTCAACTCCTTCATTATTGGGATCTACTTCCAGCCACTAGTGGAGATAGGGAGAAGCTTCCACTGGGGAAGTTTTGCCCGTTTCATGGAATCCCAGACTGGTTTGTGTTGGAAGGGGCTCTAAAGCCCATCCAGTTCCACCCTCTGCCATGGGCAGGGACACCTTCCACTATCCCAAGCCCTGTCTAGCCTGGCCATGGACACTTCCAGGGATCCAGGGGCAGCCCCTTTCACTGAATGTTTTTGCCCCAATGCCCATCTGGCCAGCCTGACCTCAACACTGCAGGTGGTGGATCTGAGCAAGGCATTCCCGGTGTGTTCCCAGAGAAATGAGGTTCTCTGTTGCCAACACAATAAATTCCAAGAAGAATTAATGAATTAGTACTAATTGGAGAGCTGAGTGAATAGGTATAGTAGTGTTAGGATTGCCATTATTGTGTAATTTAAAAATAATTTCCCAGTAATTGATATTAATGAATGAGTCCATTACACAAGTCATAACTGATCTGGCATCACCTAGAAATGGGTAAATGGAGTCAGCAGGAGAGGGGGACCCAGCATGTGTGGGAGGGAAAGAGATTGCTCACCACAACACAGAAAACCGTGCTTATTGATTTCACATTGATGGCACTAATCACCGCTGCCTCCGGGCCACAGAGTGCATTTATAAAGCCAGGCAGGCACAAATAACTCTCAGGCTGCCTCAGTTCTGAGAGGACTAAGCTTTTCCTGACCATTTCTGAGTGATGTCTCCTGCCTGCAGGACCATTGATTCCCTGTTCCAGGAACTTGCAGAAGAAGGATTGCTCATCCAAGTCAAGCATGTGAATCTCTCTGACTACTTTGGTAAAGTACCCCTTTTACAGCAAACATGGTGTTTGATCAAACCTCCAGCCATTCCACCTTCACTGACCCCTGTTTCCAGTCAAGAGTGAGTTCAAGAGTCACTGCACTTTGAATATCTAAAGCGAGGTATGCAAATCAAGTCTGCTTTTGCAGGCTGCTCAGGACCTTTCACTTCTGCTGCTGAGCCCCAGACCTGTTTGCAGAGCTGCTGTTTAACTCCAGGCAGCAACACCTGGAGGCTTGAATGGTTCCACCCTGAGGTGGAACCAGAACATCCTTTAAGGAGCCCTTGCCAGGCAGTGGCAAGACAGTACAAGTCCAACAGAACAGGGGTTATAATCCATGCAGGATATTTCCCAGGGAACAACAAATATTGTTCTTTTGCTCATTGAGCAGAGATGACTCAGCCTCTTCCCTGCACCTCCCTGACTGCCCATGAACTTTGAGCAGTGCTTTGAGTCATATCTGGCTCTTCTTTTGAGTAAGATGTGTCTCTGCCTAGTTCTGCATTTCACACTCCTCTTGTCTGGTTTCTGTTACCTGCAACTGCAGCCAGACCTGCTTAGCTATGCTCTACAGAGAAGGGGTAAAAAAACCCCAACTCCCACATTTTGAAACTTTAGAGGGGTCTAACACCACGTCCACAAACATTTGGTGACACACAGTGAAATTACAGCATCTTAACAGCCAAGAAAACCCCAAGATTCAGGTAGTTTCAAAGGCCAGGGTTTGAATTTGCAGTTAACCTGAAGCAGTATTGCTACAGGCTGATAGCACAAGGTCAAGACAGAAAAGAGAAATTCTGTTCTATCACCCCCAAATGCCATGCTCATACAAACTCTTAGAAGCATCAGTTCAGTCCCCAGAGCCTCTGCCCATTCCTCTGAAGAGTTCTTAATTCTCTGTCCCGTGCATTTCATGCTCATTAAACATGAAGTAAAGAAAGGTTTTCATTCGTCCTTTGTTCTCCCAACCTATCAAGGTCAATTTTGTCCAGCAAACATTCCCCTGCGACAAATGCTTTTAAAACAGCACATCTCCAACAATTTTTTGAAATGCAGAAAAGCTCTCTTGGAGCGTCCAAGGACACTCAGAGCCTGCAAAGAAAGGAGTCTTCATCTGTTCAGCCTTCCAGGGCTGAAGCCTAAGGAAGGTCACTTCCAGTTCCTGGAGAAAGGACAAAGAGTGGAACTGTGCTACACAGCCAGTAAAGGCACCAAAATGTCCCCCCTCTATGACAAACTGACATCGCTGAACTAATTTTCTTGGTGACCTTATCTAAATTAGTCAGAGAATATCCACTGTGATTTATGTGCAGTTGCAATTAAACCCTTTGATGCTTTCTAATTAAATCTGTGAAGATTAATTCCTATCCCGTTCTTTTGATTTCTCCTTAAATAAAAGATAAAACCTGAAATTAATTTTATTCTTCAGAGGGGAGGGGGCAGTTGCACCAAGCCTTCTCTGCCTTTTTGCCCCCAAATTATACTTCCACTTTTGCTCTTAACCACTGCTAATTTACCTCTGCTTCAGAGGCCTCTTGCCCTCTGCCTTTTTATCTCCAGTAAAACATAATATATTATTATTTTTCAATAATAATCACCATGATGATGTGTAATTTATGCTAAAAATAATCACTGACTACATCACAACTGGTTTTCCTGCTTGTGGCACATCCTCCTGTATCTTTGTTCTCCAGCATTTCTTGGATATGGACTTTGACAGAGCAAGCAATGTGATTATAGCTCTGTAACCAGAGCCAAGGCAAGATTAAATTGTTCCAGTTCACATCAGGGATTTTTAGTTTTCTTGGGTTGTTTTGTGGAGGTTTTTTTGAACAGAAGGTGGGGGGAAAAAAGAGGTGAACTGCAAAGCAGAGAGCCCCACCAAATGAGGTGACATTCTTACACGTCTAATACAGCAAGGAGGTGAGATGGGACCCAGCCAGGGAAAAGCTTGTTAAAATAGCTTTTCTCCCTTTTTGAAATCCTTCTGAGAGCACATGGTTCACTGGAATTCTAGCCCCTGCAAAATCCCAAATCCAGGAATCCTTTGCCAGCAGTGTGATTTATGGTGCTGCTAATGATTCTTCTCCACAAAGTTTCTTTAAAAGGTTACTTGAAAACGTCTGCTCTCTGCTGAACAACTTCCACAGCCTGTTCAGCTTAAATTTTCCTTTGCAGTTCACCTTTCTCGGGGCCACATTCCACCGGAATATTGCCCAGCTTGAGTCCCTGTGCCTGGGTTTGCTGAGTGTGTGTTACATCCCTGCTCTATGGCAGCTCCTGGTTCCCTCAGTTGTGTTTTTACAACAACAGTGTCACATTTTTTGAGCTCCTGCTTCCTCCTCACAGGCTACTACGACGCTCTAAGGCACCTGGCTCGTACGAAAGGTGCTCAGCCCATGCCCTCCATCCCAGAAGTCAGACAGCTAGTGGCACTGTATGGAATACTGCCCTTGGGTAAGAGCACAGCAGAAGGCAAAACATGTTGGGGCTTTGCTTCCTGTCAGAAACGTGCATTTTACTGGCTTGATTAGTCGTAATCTGAAGCATTTTGCAGTCTAATTGTTTTTCAATGAAGCTTTCAGAGTGAAGGCTGGATCATTTTAACAGTGCAGAAAGGCATGTCTCGCCTTCCCAGCCCATCTCTGTTTGCATGGCAGCAGTTTTGTGAATGGCAGCACATAAAGGGAAACCACTTGGGAAAGATAATAGCTAAAACAAGCTCCAGTGATCAAAATTAATCAAGTTAAGGGAAGGGCTAAGGTTGCAATTTACCTTTTACAAGCTGGCTAATGTTACTCAGCACCACACAATGCAGTCGTTGAAGGAATTAGTCTGGATGCATTTTGTACATCACAGAGAACACTTGTAAATGCCCTTGCAGTTGTAACACCAGGCTTAGCCAATATCTAGCAAGGATTTGCTGGGTCAGGTTGTTTGCTTTTAACGTGAAATCTATCCCATATTTCACTTGGGAATAGCATTATGCCAAAATCCAGGCATTGCAAGAAGTGCCTGTCTTTGGGGCCTTTACTCAAGACCTCATTTGTGTCCCTTTGCACTCCTGATTGGATTTCCCAGCCTTAATACTTCACTTGCATCCTTTTCCATTCCTGAGTGGATCTTGAGGAGATTTTAACTAGGCATGTCCTCCCCCCAAGCTATGTCAGTGTCTGCTCACTTCCTTTAGAGGGCAAAATCACAGACATCTGCTCACCTTGGAAAGCAAAGCAAAGCCAACACAGAACTTCTGTTTTTCCCACCTTCCAAAGGCCAGTGCTCATGTTATTCTCTCTTCAACCTGGATGGGGCCCTTCCCACCTGGAACACCCTCAGCTGGTTCAGGGTAAGCCCTCAGGGGCTGGCTGAAGGTCTGACTGCAATCAGCTGAGAGAGCTCAGCAGTTATCCCTGTCTGCACAATGTATTTCACATATCCCCAAACTCCTCCAAAGCTATGTTTTGACACCATCTAATCTAGGGCAATCAAGCCCTGAGACACCCCTTAATCAAGAGAGCCCATAAATTTTCTGCCATTTATAAAATTGGCAAAAATTCCTACAGAGACGAGACCCTGGACTAGTTAAACAAACAAAAGGTATTTGCAAGAGCAGTTTGAAAAATCTGCTTTTGAGTAACAAAAGATATTACATGAGCCAAAAAAAAAAGGTACAGGAACGGTTTCAGCTATGGCGTGATACGTTACGGATGACATTTCACTTAATCGGTCTCCAAACCAGTTCATCATGAGATAATTGTGTATCACAGAAGTGAAAGTTTTTCTCAAAATAGCCACCCCATGGCAAAGAAAGCTCCAGCTTAAATAGCATTAAGAAAATTATAAGCAGCTGAAAGGAGAAAGAATAGTAGAAGCTATACCTCATCTTTAACACAGAGGAGTCTGCTGCTCCCCTCCTAATAAATCTTTGTGAAATAGTAATGGATTGCTATGGAATGGCCAAATATTAATAAAGCCTGGGTGGCTGACAACTTCCTACACCCTGCACCGTGCTGGAATAATGGCATTTGTCTCTGTGCTCAGCTCACTATCATTTATTTGGGATGTTAAACCATTAGGACACAGATAACCACCCTGATTGGATTTGTTTTAAATAGCAGCTGTCCCCATTAACCCAGAGGGCTTCTCCAGGCTAAGGCAAAGACTCCCTCTGCAGCCCATCAGTTTTGGGGTCAGTTTCACTCCCATGATCTGATGGACACCAGTCTGAGAGACCACCAGGTGTAGTGGATGCTCACACAGATTTTCAAATACACATAAACACCACAAAAACACATAAACACCATGTGCTATTGACACAGCACATCTTTAGGCATCGAGGCAAAGTGGGCATGGACTCCCAGTGGGCATGGATAAAACACTTGGCATTTCCTGCTGCTTCCACCTCTGGAGGTTCATCTGTCCCCATGAATGTCACCGCCATTCACATTGCAACAGCTGCAGGAAGACAAGTTCCATCCCCAACAAGCACCTAAATCTGTCTGTGCTTGTGTTTTCCCAATGTGAGGCTTTCCCCAGTGATGGGTTGTGTTTGTCACAGCCCAGGATGAATTCACCTGGAGCAGCCATGGAGACAGAGTGTGGAAATGCTAAGCAGTCACTGCTGCAGGCACAGCAAGGGAAGCACAGCAACCTTGGCACTCACCTTTGCCCCAGTCTCAAAATCATTCTTTTAGCTCACATTGGTTTAAAACTGAAGTTTTCCTATCAGAAGGTACAAATAAGGGCGGATGAGTCTTGCTCCAAACAGAGATGTTAAATCTGCTGGGCTCTCAGCTCTGGTTATACAGAACCGCACTCAAGAGCACTCATGCCATAGTAAGGAAACAATTAATTCACGTTATCAATTATTTATGGTGAATGAAAAAGGAGGAATCATTCCATTACCTTTGTGGCAGATTTAAATGAAAGCAATAATAGAGCCTTATGATTTTTTACAGGTTCCCAAACTGTCCATGAGAATGCTCCTTTGGTGAAATCCCTGTTGTTGGCGGGACCTGCTGGTGTTGGAAAGAAAATGTTGGTCCATACCATCTGCAGCGAAACAGGAGCCAACCTCTTCAAGCTCTCTCCTTCCAACATTGCTGGGAAGTATCCAGGCAAGGATAACCTCATAATGGTGCTTCACATGATTCTCAAGGTGATCCAGTTCTTTTGCAGGACAAACAGGGAATTGTAGTTTCTACATAACAAGGAATATCCACACCTTGGGCAAAGATGCTCAGCCTGATTTTGAATTCCTTCCCTGCCTTCAAGTGTTCAAAACACCAGGAGGAGTTTCTTCATGGAAAGGGCTGCCAGCCCTTGGAAGGGGCTGCCCAGGAAGTGGTGGGTCCCCATCCCTGGGGGTATCCAAGGAACAACTGGATGTGGCCCTCAGTGCTCTGGGCTGGTTGAAAGGTGATGATAGGTCAAAGGTTGTACTTGATCTTAGAGGTCTTTTCCAACCAAAATGATTCTGTGATTCTGTGAAACCAGTTGTTGACAGCCAGTGTGTGCAGCTCTGCAGAGGATTTAATGCCTCTGGAGAAGTCACTGGGAGCAGCCATATTTTTCACATTAAGATTTATGGGAGCTGTGTGTTACCTTGAATATGAAAAGCAGCACAGATAAAGAAAATTCTGTTCTCTGTTTATGTGCACATCAGGCAGGAATGCTTGCCATGCAGCTTTTAATCAAATGCTAGGCTGGGGGTGGTCAGAAATTTCCTCTCTGGGACTGTTGCTGGACAAGAGCTCTCTTCCCTATATTGCACTCTGTTTACCTATCAGCAAGCTCTTCAAAAGAAGGAATCCTGGTTCAGGATTACAGGAACAGAAATGTATGAGAAGTCTGGAAATGAAAGCAGGCATATGAACTGTGAAGAACATAGCCCAAACCCTCCTCAAAAAAAAATGTTATATATATATATATATATATATATATATATATTTATTAAAAAATACACTATCCTGGAATGATTTCTTCCAGATTCTAAGTCTGCAGCATTTCTGCTCTGGATGGGAGCTGGTAAACATTTCCAGACGAAAAAATGTAGGAAAAAGCCAAACGTAATATTTTTCCAGTGCCAGTGGTTTACTAAAATTGGCTTTTTCTGGGGATTTATCAGCTGTATTTTATGGAATCCATTCTTAGAGCAGGTCTTGTGACAGGTGCCTCCATTCCCAGAAAAGCCACGTTTTGCAGTCAGGAGCAAAGCAATCCCCTAGGAGCCTGGTGACAGTGCTGGGGTCACGCACAGCTTTGATGCCGTGGCACTGACACTGGGCCTGGCACTCCCTGACACCATTCAGAGCCCTTATCCTGAGCTAACAGCCGCTCTTCTCTGCACTTCATTTCTCCATTTCTCTGCCCTCCTCAATGGCAGAGCTCAGGTCTGGCTGCAGGCACAGCACATGCCGTCCTTGCCCTCACAGAGTCCCTGCTAGAGCACAAGGACTTGGAGCACAGGAGAAATGGGGGAAGCCTTTTTGCTCTTGGACAAGGTTCCAGCTGAAGATGGCAAGAGGTTTTTTGTATACTTGCATACAAATAAAAGAATAAAAGAAGCACGCATAAAATGTGTGTTTATACTCATTAATAAGTATATACACACACATCATGTATTTGTGTGCCTTCAGCTGCATACAAACCCTTACATTTTTCCACATTATTTACAAACAACTGGAAACACTCTCCAACTCCTTCCTCAAAATCATGGGGAGCAGTCCAAGCTTATTTCTCTCTACTTCAACTCTTGCAAAAGACAGTGACATTTCAGTGAAGCCCCATGAGTTACTGGGATGGAGTTGCTCACAATCACATGGAACCAGGGCTGCCCAGGCCTTGCTTATCGAAAGGTGACTTGTTCTAACTGCAAAAGCCGCCCTGCTTCAAACTTTGCTGCTGTAACAGCACAGCCAGTGGCACAGCACAGGGTTTCTCTTTCCTGGATGTTCAATCCTTCCCTGTGAGAGTGGGCAGGCCCTGGCACAGGGTGCCCAGAGAAGCTGTGGCTGCCCCTGGATCCCTGGAAGTGTCCAAGGCCAGATTGGACATTGGGGCTTGGAGGAACCTGGGATGGGCTTTAAGGTCCCTTCCAACTCAAGGCAGTCTAAGACCCCATGACATAACACTGGCCTGTCCTAGCATCATTCAAATCCACTGTGTTCAGTTTTCATTCCCAGTTCCTTTGGTTGTTTCGCCTCTCCCATCACCTTCTGTCCCCCATGGCTGAGTCACCAGTATATCCCCTTCTGTTGATGACTTCAGCTCAGTCCCTGCAGGGTCTCAGAGCCAGGTTGGAAACAATCCTTCACCCATACAGGTTCTCACCTCTGCAGTTAAAATCCACCTCTTCGTTCCTGACAATGCCAAATGTGCCTCATTTCCTCTCTCTCTAGTCAAGTCTATGCAGCACTAACTCAGCCTGCTACCTGCCTGTGCCAGCAAGAATATAGAAAACACCTTTAAATAACTAATTATTCCCATTATTGGGCATTTATGAGACCACAACTGTGTCCAGTATTGGGCTGCCCTGTTAAACACAGTCCTTGACAAGCAGAGGAGAGCCATCGAGATAAGGGGGCTGGAATATGTGAGACACATCTGGACAAATCCAGTTGTTTCAGGCTGAAATGAAGCTGGAGTGAGGGGGAGTTTAACTGCTCTTTTCAGAGGCTTCATGGGACAATACAGAGAACAGTCAGACTTTGCCCAGAGGTGCACAGCAATGGGACAAAAAGAAATGGGCACAAGTAGCAAGAAGGAAAATTGTCTATATATTAAGGAGAAAGTTTTACGAGGAATCACGGGAGGAGGAACCTCCCATATCCTCATTTTCAGGAATTTACTGCTACCCAAGCTGAAGAAAACACAGAGGCAGCACACATTCAAAACAAATTCATTGACAAGAGAAAGCTGAACAGTGGTAACTACTCTCCCCAAAGTTTCTTTTCCACCATAGTACAAAAATCTGGTTATTTGGATTACTGTAAGACTGCACTAGACAGTGGCACATGTGGCAAGCAAACCATGGAAGTAGTTGGTATCTTACAGCTGACATTTCATATTCAGTATTCCCAGCTCTCAGTCTTACCTGACCCAGCACAACACCCCTCAGCAGAGAGTCCTATACGCAGAGATCACTGAAAATTCCCCAAATCTCCAGAATCAGGCACTTCTGGGCAGGTTTTTTGGAAACAGCAACTGTTGTCAAGCCAGCTTTGTACTCCAGCTTCCCAGAAGTGCCTTTATGGAGAGTTAGTCAAGCAAAATACAGACCTTCCACTGCAAGTTGTGAGTGAATGACCGGAAACATGACAGTCCTTTCCCTCTTATCTTCTGATATACACAACCACTGTTAAACACTAGGATTTAGTAAATAAGGATTTATGGTGCTCTGTGATAAAGGTGAAGTCACCTCACACTTTTGATTACCTATCCTATGTGCAAAACAAAAGAGTTTCTGTAATGAAAGGAAACTCTGGAGAGCATAAAATGACCATTAGGAAACTTTCCTTCCATAACTGAAGTGTTGGCTGCTGGCGCTTGTTTCGTGGGAGATGCCCTAAACAAGTGAATAGGACTGGGGAAAAAAAATGAAACTTTAATGTGTTTCAGATGCAAAAGCCAAATTCTTTTTTTCTCCCCTCCCCTTTTCAGGGAGGAGACTTGCAGGAGACACAGCAATCCTCATCCAAGAAAGGCTTGAGTGTTGATCCAGGCAGGCATTTTAATGTCATTCAGAGGAAATGACTTCTCATACCAGAGCAGGAAACACCAACATTTCAATCTGCTTATTCAGAGGAGATGTAAGGGAGATTGATACTGAATAGGAAAGCTATTGAAAGAGGCTGCAAACACCAATCTTGAGCTCTTGTGTTCTCCATCAAGCCATGGCAAACCCTGCCAGGTCAGGTCTGCTTCAGAGTGCAAGAAGAGGGTCTGCTTCTGGTAGAGAAGCACTTCCCAGAAATCCACCCCCCCCAAAACAAACATCACCCTTCAAGCATGAACCAGAACACACTGGAATATTTCAATTAAGCCCCATTTCCCAGCCTGAGCTGCCAGCTTGTGCCAAGCAGTCGTTTGGCTCTCCTATGTCCCCATAAAATACAGGAAAGATGCAAGGAAGGGCAGTGAAGGATGCATGGAAGCAAAATGAGATCCAGAAAGGACCGAGGTGGGAGGGGAGAACGCACAACTCAACGACACGAAAGGACAGGTAGTTCATGATGTTTAGCTGCAGGGCATAAAAGATGAGGAGCATGAGGCAGGGGATTAATCACTAGCAGAGGGACACAGCCTCTCTCAGGGGTTTCATCCCCTCCTTAGGACCACAGGAGCACACAGAGAGCACATTGTGCCCAAAGCCATGCCTGGGGAAATGTTAGTAGTGCAGCACTGACCAGGCTAAAAGGTTGGGACAGAGATGGCCAACAGGAAATGACAGCAGAGAAGCTGTGTGTGTGTGTCAGCAGCTCAGTGTGTGCTGTGCAGGGGCACAGAAATATTGTCCAGAAAATTTCAACAGCATCAGTGCTGGGGGACTCTTATCAGGCTCTTTGGGTCTGCTCTTCAGCAAGTCAGAGGTGACTATACAAGTCTTAGACCCCAAAGAAGGGATATGATGGAGTTTATTTAGATTAAATGATACAATCCCAGCCTTTAGAGGCAACAGAATTTTGAAGTCGGCTATTAATTAATTTTTTCCCACCGATTCATGTTCATTTCATAACCACTGCTGTCCCTTCAGCTAGACCATTTTTCTGGCAGGTTGAAGAGCTTGTCCTGGTACACTGTGACAGAATTCTTTGTGTGTTTAGCATTTCCATGCCACACAAGACTCTCCCACTACAGCTAAAATTTGGGAACAGTACAGTGAGTCTTTCTTCCAGCATGCAAAACAATTCTGCTCTTGGTGCAGCTCAGCCTGCTGGAATTCTTAGAAGCTTCAAGTGTTAAGTATCAACAGTGCTCAAATACAGTTATTTCTGTGATAAAGCAGCTTGAACTTGTGTTACCCTAAGGGTAAAAATTAAATTGATCCTGTTGCAAGTCATCTTCTGCCTCACAAACCAGAATACAGTGGCATCATCACTGCAGCACAAGAATATTTACCTGGTGATGCTCCCACTGATAAGGTCTAATCACAGGTTTCAGTGCAGCATTTATGGATGTATAAACTACAGAGCAATAAGCAGTTTTCAGCAATAACTTGAGCTTCCAAAAAATGTTTTAAAAAACCCCAAAACTCCATCAAATCCTTCAAGTTTGGGGGAACTTTGTGCAACATGTGCTGGGCAAGAATCAAATTTCTGCATTTTCAAGTGTAACAATTTAACTGGTAAACTCTGGCTCCCAGGTTTGAAAAGCTGAACCCAAGGCTTTCAAAAGTGCTGTTAGATCTTTGATGGCTGTTGACAGCAGGATGAGAGGGGCTTTTTTTCCTCCCATAATGATTTTCCCAAAGAGCAGATCTCAGTGTGGTATTAGAAGGGTTAAGGAGCCATCTGCTGGCAGCTCCAACAAATTGTGGAACTGCAGCAAAGCTAATAAAATTTCAATTACAAATTAATTATGTACAGTGCATTTAATTATCCACGGATTCAGACTGTCTGTGGATAATTGAAATGGAGCACTTTCACAGGGGGATATACAGTAAGCTACGGATCTGCCAACAATTTAAATTAGATGCCAATGGATTCTGGGTGTCTGATGTGGATTTACAAGCAGAAACACCCAGGCCCAAACAGTGTTTTGAACTGGGTTGTATTAATGTCTGTTAACACCTGGAAAATCATGGAATGGTTTGAGTTGTAAGGGATCTTAAAGCTCATCCAGTCCCATCACCTGCCAGGGGACAGCTTCCACTATCCCAGGTTGCTCCAAGCCCTGTCCAACCTGGCATGGAACACTTCCAGGGATGGAACAGCTTTTCTGGGCAACAAATACATGCAGGCCCTTCTCTACATTTATCTCTTTTCCTCAAAAGAGAAAACACAGGAAAATCTCTCTTTAAGAGCCAAAACTGAGGATATTCAATGTATTTCCATTTGGTGGGGAAATAAAGGGGGCAAAGAAGATGAAAGGTGTGACAACAGTGAGCATTTTCCTGTAAGAGTTAAAATGAAGGTAGAATCTTATTTCAGACTTCAGGCTGCGTTTAAGGGAGGCTGCTCACCACAGAAATCATCTCCAAGCCAAACAAGGAATATCTGCACCTCCCAGCCTGTGGTGACCCCACCAAAAGGACAACAAAGACACCAGCAGTGTTCAACCTCTGCCAACAGCTTTTGTAGCCTCTGTAACCTTCCCCCCACCCATATTTCCTTGTCATATCCCACTGCAGCAAACAGGCTCCCCAGGGATGGGATATATTTTCTGATACGTTGTTTTTATTTGTTTTAATCTCCACTATTAACACTAAATGTTTGAGTTCCTGCCATCCAACAAGGGAAGAAGCTCAGGAAGGACATTGACCTGTTGGAGTGAGTCCAGAGGAGGCCACAAATCTGATTAGATTTGTGCAAGGAAATCCTGCAAGGAAAGGCTGAGACCATTGGGATTGTTGAGTCTAGAAAGAAGAAGGTTTTGGCATCACCTTGCCTGAAAGTGCCTGAAAGGGTGTCCTGGTTTAGGACAAATTTGGGAGAAAACCTCTAAAGGTGGGGCCTCTCCAGACAACACAGCCCCTTCCCCCAATCAGTTCGAGAAGGACTCCTTGGAGAGAAGTGGAAAGAACCTGTTTATTGAACAGGCAAGGCACCCCCAGCACACAAAATGAACACCACCAGATAACAATGCTCTTTCACCACTCTGAAGAGATGACAAATTCAGAAAGTTTCTCTCGGGAGTGGTCGCTCTGTTACCGGTCCCTCCAATGCTGGGGCAGCTGCTGCAGGCCACAGGGTGCAGACTCTCGGTGTTTCCCAGGCCCCAGTCCGGAGCAGGTTCAAGTGGTTCCAGAGAAAAAGGGAAAGAAAAAAAAGAGCCGTCCAGGGAAAAATTTGGACTGCTTAGATCAACTAACTAACGAGCAGAAGCCAGAAAGCAAGAGCAAAGCAGAAGCCAGAGCCAAGAAAGAGCAGAGCAAAAAGCAAAAGCTGCACTACCTACTGCTGCCTCTCTGTGTTTTGCCAGCCATTGGGGGAGTGAACAGACTGATAGCAAAACCAAACCAAATCTTCACTCTTCAAAGCCAGACTTGAAGACACAGAACATAACATCCTGCATAAATAGGACACACAATTGGGGATACAAGCACTGTAACATCACCCTAGGACAATGGGCTACAAGAAAGATGGAGAGAGGCTATGCACAAAGGCCTGCAGGGACAGGACAAGGGGGAATGGGTTTAAACTGACAAGGAGTACGTTTAGATGGGATATTGGGAAGAAATTCCTCCCTGTGAGGGTGGGCACCCTGTGCCAGAGAAGCTGTGGCTGCCCCTGGAAGCTGTGGATCCCTGGAAGTGTCCAAGGCCAGGTTAGACAGGGCTTGAAGCCACCTGGGATAGTGGAAGGTTTTTCTGCCCATGGCAGGGGGTGGCACTGGATGAGTTTTAAGGTCCCTTCCAGCCCAAACCATTCCAGGATTCTACAATCTAACTATTCTGGACTTGGAGGTATCACCTGACATATTCTAGGACTGATCAGTTGCCATCCATTAAAATTGTTACACGCTGAAGGTGGCATTGCTTCCACTCCACCCCATCAGCAGCACAGCAAACAAACTGAACAGCCCTTATTTCCTGCCCTTCTTCCCCATCCCCAGCCCATCCCTCCTGCACAGACACACTCCCTCTTTGAAACACAGCCACAAAAATCAGCTGCAGTGCTGTGAGCAGCGATGCTCACAACTCAATTCTTCCTGCCTGGCTGCCAATCAGATAGGAGCTTATGATGTACACAGCCCGTGGGTTTTGTAAGCTGCCTTCCTGGAAGCAGCAGTTTCAACTAGGAGGAATTAAAGGGAAAAAAAAGGCAGGATAGAGGGATGCTGTGCCTCTCTCTCTCTCTCATTACTGCTGACTCCTCGAGCCATCACTTTTGTTGCTGAGCAAACTCTGAGAGCCACTGGAAAGTGATTGCAATTTGGCAGCAGAATATCTAAACCTTTGGAATGGCTCAACCTCTGGCGTTTCTATAGCAATGGGGAAGAGTGCAGGATGTGGAAAAAGCCTGTAGCATTGCTGCCATCCTGCTGTGAACCAGAGGTATGGTGCCTCTGACTTTGGAGCAGGAAAGCCCATTTTTGGACAATGCTCCTTCACCTCCTTCAAATTTCATTCTTGAGCTCATGCAAATTAAATGCTAGAGTTTCAACCAAAGGACTGACAAACTATTTTGCTTAATGATTAGTGCCCTCCCTCTCATGCAACAGCCATGCCTTGCTGGTCTTCCCATCCAGAAAACCAGGGTGGGATCCCAGGCTCAGCCTAAAGCTGCTCTTGGACTGTGATTTTCCATTAAACACCAAGTCCAGGCTTCTTTTTGCAGGAACACAACTGAATTTGTGCTGAGAAGTTAAAGAGAAGCATAGCAGGCAAAATTACCTGCTTTGGAATGGGCTCTTAATGCTCAGTTCCCAACTAGAAAGAGTTGCATTTGCCAAGGCTGCTGAGCAAATGCTATCCATGATTGCTGCACATTCCTGGGGATAAAAATAAGCCAGGCTAACTGATCTGCTGAAATCGGGATTCAAAAGCACAGTGACAGGCTTCCAGGTATGAAGTTGCAGCAGTTTTGATCAACTCCTTGCCTTTTCTCCCCCATTTTCTCCTAGGTGGGCAAGGAGCTGCAGCCCTCAGTGGTGTGGATTGAAGACACAGAGAGAATGTTTCCCAAAGCGACACCAAAGGGAGAAGAAGAGGTGAATTCTTCTTTATTTCAGTGCAGATAATTCCTCCTGTTGCACTACAGCCGACACAAAGGAGCAAGTGTATTCCTTAGCTTAGCACATACCACTATGACCAGACCTGCCAAAGCTTGCTCTATAATAGCTTGTCTCACTAACTATTTTTTTTTTAGCTTTGAAGAGAGTCTTGTGACTTCTTAAGAGTCCCCAAGAGGTCACATTTCTCTCTTCCACCTATCCTTGCTTTATTTAAAAATAGTGCAGTCACTGCTCATCAGTGCACTGGAAAGTAAAAGGAAATAATAGAAAATTTCAAAATATGAGGCACAAAGCTAAAAGTTGAGATGAGCTTAAATTGTTCAGCTCTATTAATTTGAGAAATTGGATGGAGCCAAAGCGAGCAATAAAGTAACAAGGATAAATTTCCACTGCAAAAACAAAGAGCCTGTGTTGAATAGTTACAATTACAGATTATTTTCTTTGGGCTCCCAGGAGTCTTAATGCCACTGCTTCCATTCCTTCCTCTCCTGTGTGGCTTCCCCATTGGAAAAAAAATTAAAACACTGCCCCATAGTCACGGGAACAGCACCACAGCAGGAAGCAATTCACCCCAGTTCCTGTTGCCTGTAAATATTTTGCTTTTAGAGCTTTACGTGAAAAAATAAACCTTTTTTCTTAGAATGTCTGTGGGGTCACAAGCCTGTATTTTGGAAAAGCAACACAAGGCAACCCAACCTTGGCTGGAGCTGTTGCTTCTGCTAGGGCTGGGTGAGGTGATGGGCATGCAGAGGTCAATGCTCTTAGTGGTCCCCACAGCAAAAGACAACCTTTCTCTTGTGTTCAAACCCTGACAGAAAATGCAGACAGGGATTAAAATTAAGATTAGAGGCCAAAACCAGTCTAGATTACTCATGATCCTTACTTGCTTAGGCATCACTGGGGTAAAATTTCTTGTCTTGCCCACTTCAGAGTCCAAGGGATCACCTCTGCCCCTTCTACCCATCCCAAGACCTTCTCTTGGTGGGAGTCTGTTGGCTCCAGGCTTGGAATCCTACACGCCCCAAATTGTTCACAGCACATCCAACATTTAGAGGAGAGAGTAGGAACTGGAAGGACAAGCAGAGGTCAGGGGAAGTCTCTCAGGAGTGCTGGAATTTTGGAGAATCATGGAATGGTTTGGGTTGAAAGGGACCTTAAAGGTCATCTTGTTCCACCTCCTGCCATGGGGCAGGGACATCTTCCACTAGACCCGGCTACTCCAAGCCCCATCCTAAAAGATGAGCTAAGCTCAGCTTGCAGAAGCCAAAGCAAGTATCAGTCACTGTGCTCATCCCAGGGTGACATTTCTGCCGCCAGGATGGAGGAGCAGTTCATCCAGGAGCAAAACTATGAGCTGCCTGTGTCACCCTGGCCCATGCCCCAAAGGAGGCCCTCATCCCTGGGGCTAAGATATGCTCAACTCATTATCTTGATCAAGCCATTGATCTACTAGATGTGTTGTGTTAGGACAAGCTTATTTAGGAAAAAAAAGTGCTACTCGACCCCAAAACTTGTGGGAAAGCTTATTGATTAACAGTAATGACACCACAACAATCTGATTAGGTCTGATTAGGCTTCTCCAGCCAATATTCACTTGAACTTTAGCAAATATAACCCTCCAATGAAAGGTTTTGCTCTGTGCCCATCAGTTCTGTAAGTAGTAGTTAAATATGCTTTACAAAGTTAAGTAGTGAATTATTGCAAAGAAATGTACCCTGGGCTCCCAGAACCTTTGTTGTCAGAGCTTCAGCAAGTTAGAAAACACAGCAAAAAATAGGGAGTGTATTTTTCACACTTAGAAGTCAGAAAATCATAACCTCTAAGAGCTGGGAGGATTCCCAGCTGGGTTACAATTTTCTACCTGTCGAGGTTCATCAGGTGTGCAGGTCCCTGCAATATTTCTCTTTGAGCTGAAAATAAGGATTTCCTCCTTTAAATTAGTTGTTTCCTTCCTGTCTTGGAATAACTAGACCAGTAAATTCAGTAGTGAAAGGCGCTGGCACAAACCCACAAAAACAGAAGCAGGAATCAAGTGTTTACCTGAATTTGAGGAGGCAGAATCTTCCTATTTGTGTTGATACCTCATCCACTCATACCAAATACAACCATACCTCTAAAAAAACCCCCAAATCCTGTTGCAGGCAGCAGGTACAGCTCCAGCTTATTAACTCTGAGCTGTCAGCATCGTTAACAATTCTTTCCTTCTCATATTTCCACGTGCTACAGATGAACTTGAAGCGCCTGGCAAAGATCCTGCCCCAGTTCCTGAGGGCTCTGAAACCCAAGGACAGGGTGCTGCTCCTGGGAACCACCCGCAGGCCCTTCGATGCCAACGTAGGACCTTTCCTCAAAGTTTACCAGAAAATCATTCTCATTCCAAAGCCTGACTACCTCACAAGATGTGGCAAGTATTTCAAGTCATCCTCCTTTTTAAAAATTCCTGCTTGTTAGGTAGTTATCCTCAGAACTGCCCTTCAGCTCAAGTCATGCCCCTGGTGTATCTCAAGTCCTGAAAATTTCAGTTAAATCAATGCAGGCTACTCCAAAGGCCACATCATAAAAGTGGAAGTTGGGAGAAGAGTTTAAAATACTCTTCACCAGCAATTCACATTTTTCCATGAGTTTAGCTCAGGCTCAGCCTGAGCTGGTTTTCCCCCCTCTCCTATTTCAACATGTCACCCTGAAATTACAGCCTTCTAAAGAGTGTTTTCATAGTTGTAGTTCACTTTCTCATGAATGTTCTGTAAACACAAATTGTTTACCACATTCCTTCTAAGAGATGTCATTTAATGGACTTTTGCTTTGACCGGTGTGATTGGAAAGGTGGTAACCTTACTCTCCGATCCCTGGTCATTGTCCAGAATCTATAAATATCGAGATCAAAGAATAAAAGCCCTTCTTTCCATTTCTGACACTGCACTGTGTTGGTGTGGTTCATTCCATTTTCTCTAGTGACAAACACATATTTTCTGTTTTAAGCTTTTTTTTAAACACAGGTATTCTGAATTTCTGGTTCCAGCTTGTAGTTCTGAATTTCCAGTCTCCATAATCTCAACAACACAACTTCTTAGCCTCTCCAATACTAAGCCATGTCATGAGGATTAAATTTTCTCTCACACAAATTCCACTTTTTGTGCTTACAGATCACGAGATAAATTGTACAGGCATCCATGGTTTTGCATGTCTGGTCATGAAACTTTTACAATGATAGACAGGCCCTCCGAAATTCATTGAATATTCCATGTACTGAGACTCAAAGCTTGTAAGGAAAACAGGGTTCTTTTTCTAGCCATGTAAATCGGCCTAATAAAACAAACTTCCAGTGTTTTGAGATTTTAAGCACCCTGAAGTCTGCAATAAAAGAAAACATATTTGGCTCAGGGACCTGGCCACACAGGTACTCTGTCCACACGGTCACCTTGTGACAAAACTCTCACAAACACATTGTGAGGTCCAGTTTCATCCTGCATTCCTCAGAGGCAGCCAAGGCACCCAAGTGATGGACATCTGGTCAAGCCCAAGACAGAGTTTGGCTGCCTAGCACATTGTAAATCTCCCCCCACCCTGTTCCATAATTTTCCTGGTATGGATGGGAAATGGTCACCAAGCAAGGGAACATGTGTTTCATGTGCTTCAGCTCTGAGAAACTGCTGAGAGATAAGGAGACATGAGCAAAACCTAGAGAAAAGAGGTGACAGCAGCTGAATTTAGCTGTGCTCACTTCTGGGAGTTGAACTGTCACATTCTGGGACTCTCACCACTAACTTGGAGTCCAAAAAAATGGTCAGCTCAAAGGATTTCAACTTAAGAATGCCCAAAAAAGTTAACACATGGCATTTTAAAGCAGAACAAGCTTGTAGTTTTAATTCGTTGACCTTGCCCCATTTCAGACAGTGCCTGGCTTGTTGTTCAGCGCCAACCTTCCCTGAAGTTCTATGGAAATAGGCTCTTCACCTCCCAGTCCTGTCAGTTTTCAGTGCCTGACACCCCATTTGAGAAGGAAAGAAACTTCTCTTGACAGATAAATAACGACATAACAAATACTTGTAAGCCACAGTGCACAGCTACCTGTCTACTTACAGACCAGAATATTCCAATCTGTGCTCAGTGGGAACAGTAAATATACAATGGGAATCATTAAACTGGAAGATTCACAATCCCATACTGATTTCTTGCCTTTAATCACCTCGCATGGCAGTGCCTGGTGTTACACACCTGCACCAGGAGCTGCAGCACACAATGTATGACTGTGCTTGCTCTTGTGTGCATCAATTCCTCTTTTATGAATTAGTGATGCAGCCAATATTTATTGAGCACAAGTGCAATTCAAGTGGGAGACCACAATTTGCTCGAGTGAAAAATGCAGTGCAGAGCTGTCAATAATTATGGGCTCGAGTCCATCACAAGCCAAGGAAGAACAAGACAGCTTTTCCAGCAGCATCAGCCTCCACCCAATATCTTCATGCTGAATCCAAGCATTCAAGCACACCACACTCAAAATGTCTCCTTGAAGAAGCTTTTTAACCTCTCAACCATAATCCTCCTAATCTTTTCCAAATATTTCTATATCATGCTTTAAAAGCAAAGCCTGAGGAGACAACATCAAAGTTCTCCTAAATTTCTCTGAAACAGATCCTTACTTAACATAAATCAAAACATTGGTATTATTCGTATGTTTTGGAAGCAAAATCTCAGCCACTTCACAACCCCAAAGAAAACAATCATGTCACAGAGGTTCACAGCTGAAACATACAACCAGCTTCGCCTTTTAAGTAGCAAGCAAAACCCCAATCATAGAAAATTTGCACCTTGCAACACATACCTGCATAGGTGGGAGCCTTTTGGAACATGGAGTGCCTCCCCCCCGCAGCAGCTCTCAGTTCAGCAGGAATAAGCTGTGATGAGGGTCAGAGGAATAAAGACAGGCTGTTGGTAAAATGAACTTAACTCTGCACATCCAAATGGGAACACCAGATAGATTCTGTGTGTACACACAAGTAGTTCTTTCCATTTTTACACACATACCCACTCCACTTTATGTTCCCTTAATGACTTGCTGAAAAGTACTGAGTGGTGGCCAAAAAAATATCAGTGAGGGTTTAAAAACACACGTGTCTAAAGGCCTCTATGCTGCCAATCATAATTGGTCAGGGAAAGTACTCCAAAAAAATGCTTTGAATCTTAGCTTTCCTGATCAATAGTCCTTATTTTCTTGTTTCAGTTTCAGAGGAAATAATAGTAAAATAGCTTTCTCCTGCTTTCCTTGAACTCCTGTCTTTACATTGTCTCTTTTCCACATCCTGATGCTCAGCACTATGGAAGCGCTACATCCTGCAGCGTGGTGGGGTCCTCACCAAGCAGATGAACCTGCACTGCCTGGCCGAGGTGTCGGATGGCTTCACCCAGGGACACATTGTGGATGTGGTGCACAACGTGCTGACTGAGCTGAGGCTGCTGCAGATGGACAGGAAGCCACTGAGGACTGTTGAGTTTGTCACTTCTCTGGCCAGACACGACCCAGTGTACAGAGAGGAGGAAGAAGCGTTTCAGGTGACTTCCAGAACTCTGTTGTCTGTCTTTTATCATTCCCTGTCATGTCCAGCCACGTTTAATGTAGGGAGCTGCTCACTGTGCTGGTGGGTTGGCACCTCACTGTTTGAATGATGATTTAGGGCTCATAGCACCAAAACCCATCTCCCCCAATCTGGGGATGTGCCAAACCAGTCCTTATTTTGGCAGCACAGCTGGCAGAGTGCTTTGGTGAGCCTGCTGCTGCTCATGTTGAGCAGAGTGGCCTCCACATGCATGGATGGAAAAGCACAGGGGCCGTTAATTCCATGCATTTGTCCTTTTCCTTCCAGAGCTGAGATGTTCAGCAAGCCTGAATATATCACCTTGAGAAGGCAAAACACCTGGCCATTCAATGTACACACAGGGACCAAGACCTAAGATCTTCTCTTAAATCATTTCAGACAAGAATTTCTTTAAAAGTTTTCATTTAAGGCTTTAAAATAAATTAGTTCCTGCCTCAAGATCCATCCCTCTTTCTGCACTCAAGACTATAAAATCCTGAGGGCAAAACTGAGAGCATTTGAGGTGTATTTTATTCACGGGCACAGGGTGCCCAGAAAAGCTGTTGCTGCTCCCTAGAAGTGTCCAAGGCCAGGTTGGATGGGGCTTGGAGCACCCTGCGATAGTGGAAGGTGTCTGTGCCCATGGCAGAGAGTGGAATGTGTTGAGCTTTAAGTTTCCTCCTGACCCAAACCAGTCCTGTGGTTCTGTGATTCCTCACAGATCCCCTCCAAGCCTGAAAAATGCTACAAAATTCTTGGCCACTGAGCAGAGAGCCCTGCTGTGCCCCAGGGAGAATCAGGCAGCCCATGCCAGGGGCTCCAAATGAGGTGAGGCCTGTGTACTGCTCCAGGAGACCCCAAAAGAGCTTTCTGCATCCCGTACCCTCAATAATATCCACTGCTTCCCCTACTCGTCCTGGCTGAGAGGTTTCCTTGTTGTCCTGGTCTTTGAATCTCCCAGCACCTCCCACCACAAGCAGGATGCTGATTCTCACAACTTTCTCCAAGGCTTCTTCTGAAGCTGCTGACCTAATGATAGTGCATACTTGTCCCTCAGCCCTGCTGAGTACTTCCCAATTTCCATTTAGAGCCATTTGGCTCGCTCAACACAGGCAGCATTTGTGATATTTGGCAAATTATTCTTTTTTTTTCTTTGAGCTTTCTCACTAAACCAATATCTCTCCTCAGGGAAAGGCTAATGGTTCAGTGTTACAGCCAAGGGAAAAAAAAACACTCCATCTTTCCCAGCTCCGAGTAGTAATCCATTTGTACCCTTAAACATGAGAGCAAGTATTTACTGTGAGTTAAACTTGAAAATATTATCCCAGTCACTATAAAATGTGCCAGTTTTGTGCAGCACAAAGTGCCCAGGCAGCACTTCATTTGGAAGATAGCTCAGATGATCCTGTCCTCAGCATCCCATGGCAATCATCTCCTTGCATTAATTACAGCCCTTAAGAAAGTATTTCCTTTTATCTGGTGGAATTTTGTTTCCCTCAAATGTCATGAAGCCTTGCTGCAGCACCTGTCATATGGCACAGGGGAAGAGGATTGTCCAAATAGCCTTGTGCATTAATTAACTCCAGTAATCCCCATCTCTCCTCACACAGAAGCCCCTCTTCCCAAGCTTCCAATCACTGCCATTTCTGGACCCTTCCCCCGCTTTGCTTTGTCCCTTGTGGAAGTGGAGCAGCTAAAACAATGTGTTCAAAGTGAAGATTAGCCCTGTGATGAATCTTTGATTTTTCTTCCCTGAAAGCATGAATCTCCCAGTCTGACATTTATATTCTGCCAGTGTTCCAAAATGATTATAAATAATGCAAAATTTGTGACAATGTGATTTCTCCCTTCCATTTACTCAAATTTCTGTGCCAATTACCCATCCACATTTTTTGAAATTACAAATTAGTGCACCAAGGTGGTTGATATAAATCCTTACACAGAAATGATTTCTGGAGAGGCAAACCCAGCTAACTGCACCAGTTCTGCCTGGTAGTGACTGGACCGAAACCATGGAATGGTTTGGGTTGGAAAGGACCTTAAATCTCAGCTTGTTCCACCCCATTCCATGGGCAGGGACACCTTCTACTAGACCAGGTTGCTCCAAATCCCATCCAACCTGGCCTGGAGCACTTCCAGGGATGTGGCAGCCACAGAAATGCCTAAGAAAAGCATTCCAAAGCCTGTAGACATCATTCCTCCAAAAACCAAATACTTTAACTCTGATGCATCACTGCTGTCAGTAACTTCCATCCCCAGTTCAGATACTAGTGACAAATGGACTTTTATTTTAGCTGTGTCTAAGGAGCCAACTTAATTCATCTCATGGAATAGTTACACAGTTAAAGAGACAAAAAGTTACTGTTGTGCACTGAAATATTTGCACAAAGAATTGGGAAAAGAACAGAAAGAGATATCCCAAGTCCTTTGGCTTCTCCTGCCAAATGCCTTTGAGTTGTTTGCCAGTGACACAGACCTGGCAGGGAGATGATCACCAAACAGCTCTTTCCACCCCACCAAGCTCCCAGAAAGCTCTTGGCAAGGCTTTCCTACTCTCTCTATCTCCTACTTAAGGTCTGGAGGGTGTTACACCCAGGACACAAAACTGAGGGGAAAATAAAATCCCTGTGGCCTGGTGAAGTCTCATCCAGGGCCAGAGACACCACTGGGTTCTCCTGGCTTCCCTCAGCTACTGCTGGGGAAAGGCAATTCCTGCTGGAGCTCAAACTCACAATCACCACCTCATCCCTCTCATGAGAAGGGCCAGAAGCAGCAACACATCCCAGCTCTGTTCTCCCAAAACCAGGAATAGTTTGGCTTAGGACTAAGGCAGCAAAATTCAACTTCACTGAGAGCCATGGGGTTCCTGCCCACCACCACCCATGCCCTGCCAAGATGTGGGCACACAGGAGGCTGGAGGGTGTTCTTATCAATGAGGATGGGGTTTTTAGAGAAGAGGCGCTCAGCCAGTTCAGATAATTAAAGCAGAATTACAGTGTCCAGCAGCCAGCTGCAGTTTGATCCCTGACAGCCACCTGCTGACAGGATTTATCTGCAGAGTGCCTGTCATCATCAGCCCTTCCTGAGGCCCAGAAGAAGCTCTTGAAAAGATGACACCAGGAAGGACCATCTGGGGCCTGGAGAGGAGGACATGTTGAGTTTTCCTTCCCTATACCCTTCTAATACCTCTTCTCCCAGCTTCTCTTCCTGTAACACACAATGAGCAACCAGACAACCTGTTCAAATTCTTCTGAGATGCCTTAACAGGCTGAAGCTGGAAGCAGGATTTGGGATGGATCAGATGGAAAAGGCAAACTATGCAGGATGCCATGTTGAGAGGGAGGTTGGAGATGACATGGGCAGAGATGTGGCATTAAATAGCAGCCCATGGTCAAGAAGAGAGGCATTTTATCAATCAGGGTCAATGCCTGGCAGAATTTGAATCTCTGGTTTAGGCAGGACTTTCCTGAGAAAGGTTCTTGTACATACAGGGAAGGAGTAATTCCTACCCAGTGCTGACTTTAAAGCCTCTCCTTCACTTCACATTATTCTCACACAGCCTAGAGCTGCCTCCCTGACATTACAGCCCAGGAGCTGGGCAAGTCTGCAGGGCAACTCCATCAGAATCATTTACAAGTTGCCTGTGAGCAGGCATCTGAAAGCAATAAACAGTTCTTAATGTTCAGGGTTTGTTTTGCTTCCTAAGCTCCCTCATCGAAATCAAAGCTGTCTGCATCGATTTGCAGAGGCATGAGAAGGAGATTGTCTGTTCCAAGTCTGGAGCAGAGGGAGCTCTGACAAGAGCTATATTCTCTGGAAATAGGGGTGATCATTAAATTTAACATTTCCATAACTATAGCAACACAAATGGCCCAGCTAAGTATTATGCTGTTAATGAACCTCAGCTCGATCAGTTGCTGCACTTCTTGGTATTATGATGTTCTCAAGCAATCTGAAGGTTTCATTTTGGCTTCTCCACCAGCCAGTCTGGATTTTAAGAGATTTGGGTTTTTTGAAGAATGTTCTGTTATAATAGTAAAATTTTTAAGTGGTTGGTCTTGTCCTGTTTTTTTGGTTTTTTAAATTTTATGAAAACATACAAATGCTTTTTGATTCTCCAGGCCTGGTATGCCAAGACTCCACTGGGGAAAGCATGGAGTGCATCAATGGCAACAGAAGACAAAAAAGAAAAGAAAGGAAAAGGGAAAAAGTAACTTCCTCAAGGATTTTTCAGCTGGCCCTACCCAGCTCACAGCTCTACTTCACTAGGAAGGCATGGCAGATTAATGCTCCTCAAGTTACAAGTATTCCAGGGAAAAGAATTCCTTTATTCTTTAAATTAAAAAAAAAACAAAATCAGACTAGATGTAACATGTAGCTCTCAGAGGATAAAGAGTTAATGACCACTGACTTGCTCAAACATTATTTAGTCTAAGAGATTTTAGGGGGCAGAAAGGTTCATTACTCAGGACTGTAACCTGCCATCAACTTTTAGGCCATACTCATTTATTTCTGCAAGTAACTCGCTTTAAAAATTGATGTCACTTTAATGTCTTTCATTACTTTAATACCCTATATGCTTTATAAAACTAACTGCTTTATATATCTGTGGGTCTAAAGCGTTACAGTTCTCAATAAAACTATTACAGCCATAAAGACTGCTTTTTAATTGGGATGGATTAGGAGGCACTTCGTGCAATCCACCACAAGCTGAATATTTACACAGCTGCAGGAGGAATAGCACTTGCACTTCCTTTTGAGGCCTTAGCATGGACAAATTCATATATGTGGGCATCAGCAGAAAAGAGCAAAGCAGCTAGGTCCTAATTTGGGTGGATGTCCACCAAAATCTGTTTTTATTCTATTCTGCTGTAGAAAATAGTGCCTAACTAGCTTGTCTGCACAAACAGCAACATGATTGTTGCTTAATGCACCTTGTATACTTACAAATCAGCAATTTTGAGGGCAAAGGATTTATAAGGAGTACTCTAAAGCTTTGGGCCATCCTATAGGATGCTCATGGAGCCACAGGATCATATTCACCAAGGTCTTCTATAAGAGCCACAAACACCTGTTTTTCCCTCTGACCACAGAATTCCTGTGTGGACTTGACAACAGGTAACTGGTAATACATGGCCCACCATCCCCAGGGAGCTGAGGAACCTCTCTATGCCTGAATCAACAGACTGGGAGGCACAAGTTAAGCAGAACTGTTGGGAATGGGATGGTATTGTGACCCTCCTGCTCCTAAGAGGAAACCAAATGGAAAAAGGCACTCCTGGGAACAGAGATGCCTGAGAAAAAAGGCCTGGGACTAACTAACTTCACAGAAAATCATTTGAGCAGTTGTATTGCTGTGCACAGTGGAGGGAACTGGATGGGTCTGGTTAATACAGGGAATTTTCCCCCTGTAGTCTATCCCGGCACATAGGATAAAGCTACCCCAATCTGGGATTTTTGTAGTCCTTTCTAGCTATGTTTTACTCCCTGCTCCCCATGACTTCACCCTTCCAACCTCGAGGCTGCACCTCCAGCCCTGCCAAGGAGATCCAAGCAGTAAGAGAGGAATTTCTTGTTACACCTCCCTTCTGCAACTCCTCAGGACATTTCTGATGGACACCAGCCCTTCCCCCAGCTCTCCCAGCTGTTGGAATCTCCACATGACCCACATGAGAGACCCCGTGAGCTGCCAGCCCCTGGGTTCAATCCATCGCAACAGTGCAGCTACAAATGTTATGTTCCCATCCCTTATTCTTTGGCTGCTGGCTTTCTCTGGGGTGCCCCATCCAGGAGAAACAAAGATTTAGATAAGAGGCATGGCTTAGAGTCCCGGGAAGGGTGGACCCCCGCCCCTGCCTTGGGGGAGGTATCTTGTAAGCCCGGGAATAGTAAGACTTCATCCTTCCCCTATAAATCCCACTACCCTGCCCCTGTTCAAGGTTCTCTGCCTCTGGGTTAAGCTGAGCGTGTTCCTGTATTGGTGTCACCCCAATAAATGGATCTTTGAGCTTAAACAAGCAGAGACTCGTTTTGTTGTGTCTCATGCTGGTCACCAGACCTGCCTGGACCTGATCTTGCAGCCGCACAATGCAACAGCTCCCCAGACTCAGCAGCACACCCCAGTTTCATCAAATAAGGTACTTTTAGCTTCATCCTCAGGGAGAAAAGCCAGGCTCTCCAAGAGGTGGCAGGGTTTGTGTTACCAATCCCCTCATCTCTGCTCTCGCCCGCAAGGAAACTAATTTGGATAATTCTGCCCTCAATCTTGCCGACAGCGGAACCCTCCTCTGTGCACCAGGTTTGACAGCCTGGTGCTATGTGATGAAAGGACCGCATTTCAGGAGGATGTAAGCAAGCCCATTAACTCATATTTCAGCAGCTTCACTGCAATCTCAATAGCAAAGTAAAGCAGTTGACTAGCAACATCCATCTCCAGGGCACAACGCCGACCCTGTGCAGGTAGGTTGCTGAACTTCCACAAACCTGCAGGTTTTCCCCAGTATTCACCAGCTCATGGGGTAAAAAACACTGGGGAATTCATCCTTTAGGTATAGCTTGCACTGGTGGGTGCTTACATTTATTTCTTTCTGTGAGGATATAGAAGCCACAGCTGGTTTACCTACAAACAGCTCCACAGGTGCAGGAGGTGACAAAGTGGTGGTGAAGTGTCCCAGGCCAGGTTGGACACAGCTGGGAGCAACCTGGTGTACTGGAAGGTGTCCCTGCCCATGGCACAGCATGGAATGGATGAGATTTAGGGTTCCTTCAACCCAAACCATCCCATAGAGCAGAAAAACTCTGCCTTGTGGGGCTGCTGAGCCCTTGCTCTCCTCAGGAGAGGCTTCTTGTGGGGATGGGAAGAACAAGGAGCAATTCCAATGCTGTTTATAATTATTATTACAGAGAGTGCAGCTGTTTGAAAAATGAATGAAGCAGCTGCATCAAGCAGAGCCAACACACAGAGTAATTTCAGTGTCAATGGCTGAATTATTCAGTGAAGTGGCCCTGGCTGGATCTCCAACATCCTTCCCACTGGGAGGCTCTCACAGGAACACCTCCAGAAATGCTCCTCCAACTTCTCCACCCACAGATCTTTCATGGAAAGAGTTAATAAGGTTCTTGCTTTGCTAAGCCCAGCACAGCTGCACTCTGCTTTCCAGCCACAGCATTCCCACAGTCTGATGGAGGAGGAAAATCCTGCCTCACCCAGCCCAAGGTGAGCTTTGAGGGACAGCAAAGAGGGGCACCAGGCTGCTCTGCTGCCTGGTCTAGAGGTGGCAGGCAATCCAGGAACAGCACCAGCAAACTTGAGAGAAGAAGCTGTCATGCTCATTTATATATGTAAGTGATCTAGAGAATTATCAGCTAAATTATTTAAATGTCCCATTACTATTAAATTACTGGGCATTCATTGTAAGAACAGTCATAATACAGTAACTAATTTGGTATTAATGTGGATGTCAGCATTTCATTGCAGTTATTTTGTACTTCATCATCAGATAATTTACCAATAAATTAATTGGCTTAATTGCTTCCTGCAAACCCAGGAGAACCACATATGACATGACTTTAACAAAAGTCTTCATTCTCACTCCCTCATCCTCCAATTTTAACCACACCAAGCAGGAACCCCTCTTTGCGACATCTGGAAGGGGGAGCAGAAGAAATAGTCTTGGCATTTCCCTGCCCTGTGGATTTTAATGCGCTTTAAATACGGACCCCAAGGCCATGCTTGGAGTGGAACAGGACTCAGAAAATGGCTTCCCACTGCCAGAGGGCAGGGTTAGGTGGGATATTGGGAAGGAATTGTTTTCTGAGGGTGGGGACACCCTGGAATGGAATTCCCAAAGAAGCAGTGGCTGCCCCTGGACCCCTAAAATTGTCCAAGGCCAGGTTGGATGCGCTTGGAGCACCCTGGGATAGGGGAAGGTGTCCCTGCCCATGGCATGGCACTGGGAATAGATGCGCATGAGCTGTTCTGCCTCCTCACCTGTACCAATCCAGAGATGGGATTATTGAGATTACCCCTGCCTGCCTGAAAGCCGACTGCTCCAGCACTGGGGTTTTTAGCAGCAGCACTAAAACTCCCTGGCAACCACAGTGAGTCTCACAGAGCTCCCAATCCTCCTTTCCCCAAGAGCTCACGAAAACTTTTCTCTGTTTTCTTCTCCAAGAGATGGGGGGAAAAAAACTCCATCAAGAGCACAGTGGAGAAGGACAGCTCTTTCCTCCTGTTTCTGGCTCTAAATGTTTTTAAATGAGTGAGCAGGGCTCGTTTGCAGAGTGCAGCAGGCTCAGTGCTCCTGCACCACCAGGGAGGGATCAAAGTGACTGCAAAACACTAAATCTTTATTGATGCTGATTTTCCCTGCTCCTGTGCAGTCTGCAACACACCAGGCTGGCACAGGGACCAGCTCCAGGTGGGAACAACCCAAGGGAATACACCACACCCTCCATGAGAAGAGTCCCAAGCACACAGCATCTGTAGCAGCCCATTACTGAAGTTGCCATCAGAATTTTAAAAAAGGCCGATGTTTCTCAGCAAAACCACCCAAACCCGGTAACACAAAGTGAAGCTGACTGTTCTATTAACTCCCATCCTGCATCAGCAATTTTCTAAAGTGTGGAAACATTATAATTGACTTTTCTGCTAGTAGCAAAATGTCATTTTTCCTTAATACTCCCCAAGTCAGTAACGCGTTTCAAAAGCCTCCGATGCCACTACCACAACAGGACTTACAAATTAGCACATTTTTAGCTTTTCATTAAACACAATGCCAAAAAAAAAAAAAAGAAAAGGAAAAAGGGAAAAGTCTTCTCCTATTAGGGTTTCTCTCCTCGTTATTGAAAGTACTGCGACTTTGGAACTTCTTGCAGCAAATTATAATGCACTCAGCCTGGGGCCATTGTAAATCAGGGCTTCAAAAAAGGTGTCATGTAGTTGGGCCCTCTTCAAGCACTGAAAATATCGGAGTCTATTTGAAAATGCCTTCTGTAGTCTCTCACTAGCCTTGCAAATCAGCGCAGCACTGGGTAGAGAAGCCTTTTTTTTTTTTTTTGCCTCATGGCATCAAGCCATTTCTATTCCAACCAGAAAAAGAGGATTATGTCGTGCTGAGATTCCAAAAAAAAAAAACTACACCTAAGATAACAAGCTGCATAAAATCCCCAAATCGTTTGGGGGTCTTGTTAGGGTTTGAACAGTGCCTGTGGGGCTGCTGCAGCTCTAGGATGAAATCCCTTTTTTTGGCACAGCAGGGGAAGTGCCAGCATGGAGAGAGCCACATCCCAACCACAAACCCCCCCAACCCAGGTGCCACCCTAGGGCAGGGCACTGCCAGGCTCTGCACCCACCTGCCCAGCAGCCTTAAAGCCAAAGGATGGAAACGCCAACTCCACGTCATTTCCAACTTTTCCCAATCCTCTGAAAATTACTTATCCCATCCCTAATTTCCTCTCCGTATCTCCAAACAAAACCACGCAGCTTCTTTCAGGACCCGCCTCTCGTTACAAGTTTTGATGTTTTAAATTGCTCAGATTAGCAAGACAATCATCATTAATGGCGCACCTAAACGCACGCAGACGCAAACGGAGAGAAGAGCCCAAAATAAAGCTGTTCCCAGGAGGGCAGCTCCAGAGCAGCGTTTCCTAACCCCCTTTTCCAGCTTCCTTGCTTTAAGATTTACCCTGCTTCAGTTTTCCCAACCGGGATAAGGCCCCGAGGATTAATGGATACATGGAAAGGGGCAAAGGGACCCACGGCAGCACCAGAGCACAAAACAAGCAACAGCCAACCAGGAACTGGACCAAGGAGAGCCTGGAGAAGAGAGCCAAGTCCCAGCAACGTGATAAGCTCAAGGAACTCACCTTCTCGTCCTGGAAGGGCCACAGCTTCTGCATGGCTGTAGTGCTCTGTGGCCAGCAGGAAGGAAAAGGATTTCCAGTGGTGCTCTGGCCACCAGAAAACCAACAAAAACTAAGTAATTCTGCATCCAAGGCTTATATCTGCTCAGTAGATCACGGGCAGATGGGAAACCCAAGTCACCTGCTGGCACTCACAACCGGGCAAGGATGGGCATTCCCACTCCGGGCACAGCATTATTGGATTCTGTAGAGCAAGGAGAAGCCACCGCTCCTGCCCACCAACAAAGGGGGATTTTGGCTTTCTGAGTAAAAAGAACTGAAGCTCAAGCTCGGTGAATCAGGAAAAAAAAAAAACCCACAAATCCAGAGGGGAAAGATCATGGGGTGAAATGAGGAAAAAAACACCAAGAAATACTATTTGGACAGCAAGGGAAATTATCAGCTAATAAGACTGGACTGGGCATGGTGGGCTCTAAGCTCCAGTGAAAGTTTGAGGAGAAGTTAAGGCCTGGGTGCAGTCTTATTCTCTCTTTAGGAATAATTGGAGCAGTGAAAGGGCTGGAGGTTGGAATCAGGCAAACGAACCTTTAGCACAGCTTAGCACAAAGTTTTGAAAGTTACACCCATAATTACACTAATTGCTCGNGGGGGTGGGGCTGGGCAGGGAGAAATGCTAAAAGGCATCAGGCCTGCCTGAAATTTTGGGGTATGTGTGTGGCCCCCACATCACCTCCGTGGGGAGCAGCCTGTCCTCTCCCATCAGGGTGGGTTGGAGGGTCACTGGTGTGGTTACACATGGTCCCAAAAACTGCCTTATCCTCACAGGGTCTTTTCTGACCCACTCAGGACCCTAAAGTAGGGTCCTGCCCTAAGCCACCATTCCATTTTATATTTACACACCCACCCCTGCTCCATCAAGTCTCCCAGTCCTGGGATGCCACTGCCCTGCTGGTGACACCAAATTTCACCCATCAGGGACATCCCAAAGTCCTGCTCCCCTTGCTCCTCCATGCTCAGAGTGGGGTTGAGCAGAGTGGGGAGGGCAGGGGGTGGCAATGGGGACAATGTGCTGACAGTGACACATGATCCCAGCCGGCTGCTCTTCCCACAGCACAACAACCTGCAATTTGCAGCCCTCACCCCACAGGTGAGGGGAAGAGGGGGCAGGAATTGAGGCAGAGCACAAACCAGGTGGTTCCTTCCTGAAAGCGCAGCTGCTCCGAGGAGAGGTGGGAGTCGCAATGAACCGGGCGGAGGCCCCACTAATTAACACTGACAGGCTGAGTTCTGATGTGTTCAGAGCAAAGGCATAAATCAGTCCCTCAGAAATGGGTGTGGGCAACAAGGGAGAGCTGGGTTTGTTGTTCTACATCCCAGAGGGCAAGCAATTATCTCCATAACTTTCTAGTTAGGGCATTTGGGTAGCACATCCTCCAATCTATAAATAACTTCCACAACTACCTGGAGCTTTCAGGTGTCAAAAACTAGTTGTGCTCAGGAGCAAAACAGCTCGGGATGACATGAAACCAAGTCAAGGGCTTGTTGGAGCCCATGGTGGCCATCCAACTCCTCTGTATCCACCTCCCATAGCGACGACAGTGCTAGAATTCCAGCAAGGGAATGGGGTGAATCTGCTTCAGATTCCACAAGTCAGGGAAAAAGGATTGGGATCTGAGTCCTGACTTGCTCATTGCTGAGTCCTCACCTTGTAATCCTTTATAAAACCTTTTTTGGTGGCAGTCTGTAAGTGGTGATGGCGACACGAGGCAAATCACAGATTTGTGTCTCCCATCCCAGGAGGAAATTTCACATTATGGACCCTACAAGGAGCCTCTGATCCTGGACTGTGTGGGGGACACGTGATGGAGGGTCAGCCTGAGCTGATTTTCTGGCCTGGCACACAGGATGACATTCCACGAGCACATAACTCAGGGGTTAAATAACTGGGAAGGCTCCACCTTTAAAAGAGGATGTGCCCCAGGACTGAATTCCCAGGGGATAATTAACACAGCTGCAGGTCTTCAGCAGGGAGTTGGGGAGAAGGGAATCCTTGGGTTTTTACTTAAGCTAAGAGCTTTTTTTATTATTATTATTATTATTATTCCTAAAATTGATGGCGAAAGGGGGAAAAAGGAAAATAGTGCAGTTATAACTGGAAAGGGTTTGGGCAGAGGCTTATTGAATTATTTGCATCTGACAAAGATGGGCTGCTATAAACTAACTGTATTACAGGACTTTTCCATATTATATAGAGCTGTTAAAGGGAAATGCTTAAATATCATCTAATTTCCAATAAAAGCTGGACAAAATCAATGCAGCCTCAGGATGAGTTTATATTTCACTGGAGCAGCAGCTTTTAATAAAGAAGAGCTGAGCAGCAGCATCTGCAAAAGTATTTTTGTGGGGGGCTAAAAGCATGACCCCCCTCCCCAGGCACAGGGACATGTGTGTTGGCAGGGACTCATCCCACAGCCCAACCCCACCACATAACTGGGCAGTGCTGTCACATGGAGAGCTGCAAATATAAATGTGGGGACACACCAGGGGCAGGGTGGCTCTTTGCAAAGTGGAACCTGGCTCCCAGAGAGGGCACTGGACCTCACACCTCACTCTGCCTGCACAGGGGTGGTGATCCAGGGGGGTTGAATGACCCAGGAGAGCCACCCTCACATCGTTCCAAGGTAGATTTGGGGCAGTGGTGGCTCGTGCTGTGGTGTGGTGGCATTGCCATCCTGCCTGCCTACAGGGTACTGGGGGGACTCTGCCATCACAGAGACCCTGTTTGAGTTATTTGAGGGTGGTTAGGAGGGGATGCAAGGCTTAAATCAGCCACTCTGGAGGAGGCAGTGCTGCAGGCTCCTGCACCGAGCTGGAAATTTCCCTGGAAAAATAATAATGAAAATGATACTAATGCTCCCAGAGGGCAGCTGTAAATCAGGGTGGTGGTGCCAGGAGCTCTTCACATCTGCACATCTGGATGGTTTAGCACAGCCTGGTGGGCTTTTGGAGCCAGGAGGGCTGAGATCTCCCCAGAGTGAGTATTGAGTTATGTGCCAGCTGAACTTGGGGGACAAGCTCTCTCTAAACCCTTTTGCTGCTGCATGTTGTGCTCCTGCCTGTGCCAGGAGTGAGTTTTCCCGGTAATGGGAAGCTGGAGCAGGCAATTTAAGCTGTTATTAATAGACACACTTGATCTGAGGAAGGGAAATGCTTTTTTTTGTTCAGTGAGGTGTGATCTGCAAACAGTCGGTTGTGGGGAGAAGGTAAAGATTGGAGATTGATGAGGGCGAGGCTCCAAGTCCTCATTCTCACTCCGTTTTGGCCTCTGGTCTGTGCAGGGGCGCCCCTTCTGAAGAAAGGACAAAGCAGAATGGTCCCAGACTTAATTTTTGCAGGTTCAGGACATCAGATCCTAAGGCATCACAAAGCTGTGATGATGGTGCTGTGCCCAAGGCAGTACAGCAGGCGCAGAGAAGCTTGTGGGGTTTCCTCCACCATCCAAACTCGCTGCCTGAAGGCAACAAGTGCTTAACAAGCAGTGGAAACATCCTAATTTTCCTTCTAAACCCCACCAGGGGGTTCTCCCCCTGCTCCTGGCCAACCCCAGGATGTTCCATGGTTGTCCTGGCTCCTCTCTGCAGTAAATCCCACCTACATGTGCAGCCATGGCAGCATTGCTTCATCCCAACATTGCTCTCCACTCCTGGGTGGAAACAGCACTTGGCAGCTCAGACTCTGGGGTTTTGTGTGCCAAGGGGGCCTTTTCTCTCTACTCTTGCTGTTCCAGGCTATTTTTAACCTCCTTTCTCAACCATGAGTTAATCCTGGCCTGAGACTCAAGTGTTTATATGCAAATAGATGTCAACTGAGAATGGTCATGGGGTGTTTCAGCTCGCTCTCAAGGGCAATTCAGTGCCAGACACATACATAAACACACCCCCCCAAACGAAATTAGCCCAGGTCTGACCCAGAAGGTCTGGGCTCCCTGCTAAATTTACCCAGGGAGGTAATCCCTGCCTGGGGAAGGTGATCCCTTTGGCATGAGCAATGACATGTGAAGGCAGGATTCCTCCACATCACCATGAAAGTATTACAGGGCTGCTAATGTCCTGCAACCCAGGACAAGTTCCTGAGGTAAATGATCCCTGTCTGTGCTGCTCCCTGGTTCTCCAAACCTCCTGTACTGGCTGAAGGACCCTCAGGGATAATGAGGCTGTTTTTCATATCAGAGCAGTGCTTGGAGGAGGTGGTTCAGTTAATGACAGAGGGGGGAATGGGCACAGAAGAGCAGAACAGCAACAAGTGGTAAAAGCAGAGAGAAAAAGGAGGGGGTCTGGAGGCTCCAAACCAACAGAGAGGTTGTAGACAGCCAGGTGGTGATGCCAGCCTTGAGACAAAGGGGAAAAGAAGGAGAAAACAGGGACGACCACCTAAGATGGCCTCAAATTAACTCCCAATGCTGCTTCCCATTAATAGGGACCTTAAGAGGGGTCCTTCACCAAGAACCCCTTTGTTCAGCAAACCCCACCCTGTATGGACATAACCGTGGAGTTTTTGGGGCTCCAGGGCCAGAGGTGAATGTCACCACAGCCATGCTGGGGACACACACAGAGGAACCTCCAGTGGCTCTGGCAGCACAGTGGTGTTGGCCCAGGGATACTTCGGGTCTCCAGGAAGGTCCCAAAATTTTCTCACAGCCTCAGGTTGACTCTACACAGAAGGAACCATGCAGCGTTCCAGATCTGGTTTAACATCCCAAAATCTGCTTTGACCAGGTTTATTCCCCAAAGAGGTGGATGGGAAAGGGAGGCTTTGTCAGAGCCAGAGCCTCCAAGTCAAGAAATGCCAATCTCTATTCTATATTCTCTATTCTCATCCCCACTATGGATTTCTCCAGTGACCTTGAGGCCTCGGGGAAGTGGTAACAGGGAGAGCTTTGCTGACATCCAATGGCAGGGGAATCTAGGTGCTTTTTCTCCCCTATACAAGGCACTCTCTGTGAGAGCAGCTTCCCCTGCCAAAGCCCCAGGAGGATTTGTATCTCACTGGCTTTTGCATCCCTGCAGGGACATCCCAACATTCCAGACTGGGCGAGTAATTCATAGCCCAGATTTTTCCAGAGAGCAACCACAAGACTGGAATCTCATTTGAGCACCTTCATGAGAAAAAGAAAACAGAGGAAAAAAGCCCCAAACCTCCTGGAGCTAAGAGGACACAAATAAGGTTATTGGGGATGGACAACAACAGTAATTGGCCATTTTTTTAGTTTCCTAAGCACTAGGCACCGTTTTCCTCCCAGCCTGAACACCTCTGTCCCAAGTTGGAGCCTTCAAATAATCCAGCAATTTAACCCATGAGGTGAGGAGGCACGGCCTGGTGACCATCTGACCCTCATTGTACCCCATGCTCCAACCCCTCTGGAGTTACAAATACTCCACAATAGAGCCTGGACTGGATTATAATTAGACAATGAGCCAAGAGGATGGAAACAATGAACTATAAAAGCCTGGCTATCCCCCTAGCCAGGACCTCCACACCAAGAAGAATTGGAACAAATGAGTCACCAGGAGTTGTGACAGGAAAGCTGAGGATTTCCTCCAAACTGGACCAGAGCATCACTTAGCGTTTGCTCCCATCGCCAGGTTTTACACAGCCCTGGTCATGGGAGACCTGAGGAGCCTCCAGCTTCTGACTGAGCGATACCATCAAGATGTCAACCTGATCTTCGAGATCAGTAAAAACAAGCTGGAGTGGCAGGTGAAAAGCCAAACCTCTTATGGACTCTCAGGTACTTTTCCTTTAAAGGCCAGGCCAGGAAAATTGTTTTGAGAACCAGAACCTATTTACAAAAAGCAGTCCTTGAAAGAGACGGTTCCAAAAGACTTTCCCTTGGGAACAGATCAGCCACTCAGGCTGAAAACTCTCTCAGGCTCAGAAAATCATGTCCACACGTGATTACCTCGCTGTGCATCCCCTGTGCACAGAGCCCAGGAGTTTTTCCTGTGAGAAGCAAAAAAGATGCCATGATCCATGGCAAGGCTTCCCACACGCTCCCAACATCTCCCAGCTGCCGCAGCAGAGTCAAAACACCAAAGGACATTTTGGTGCCAGGGACACTGCACATCCTAAGTCTGTTTCCCATGGACAGCAGCAACCCAGCCTCTGCTCATCCTTCCTCCTCTTTCCTGACTATTTCTCCTAAAACCGGTATGTCTTGCATCCCAGATCCAGCACACTTCCCCCAGGAGATGCCCAGGATGGGTTTATGGGGTGGATTTATGGGTTTATGGGATGTGGAGCAATGCTCCCACAGCCTCACCCCACACGAGCCACGTACACATTCACCTTGACTCACAGTCAGGGCTGAGGCTCATCCATGTGCATCCACATCTCACCCTGGATCAGCATCACAGAGATGAGCATAAAAACTGCCTGGAAAAATATGGAAAAACATGTTTCTGTAGGACTTTAGGTGCCTGGATTGTTAGACACATGGAATCAAGAGATATTTTCCTTTCTTTTTTCTTTAATAAAGAGCTCAGCCACTTGATGTTATCCTGATGAAACTGCTTAGGGCCATAGAGAATTCCATCACCTCCCAGCTCTCCTGAGAAGCCAGCCTGGCTTCAATCCAGGCAGACAAGATTAACTGGAAGTAGGTGGTGAAAGTAAAGTTCCAGCATATCATGGACCACGACACAGGGAGAGAGTTCTGGAGAAGGGAAGCAGCCAGAGAGGGAAAGACTTGATCCTAGCTTGTAGACAAGAGTCACTGCAAGATGCCCAAAAATCAAATATTAATCCACTTCTGATTCAGCCAAAAATCTAGGGATGAATCCAATGCATCCTTGGTGCCATGAGGGCTGGAAGGAGCGGGATGGGAAAGAGAGGATGCTACAAGCAGCTCTATGGTTAACAAGAGCTGGCTTTAATTCCTCCACCTGAGCTCCCTTTACACCTTAAACTTCATGCTCCAGCCTCATCCTGAAAACCTGATTCTGCTTCCCTGATTTTAGGCTTTTCCCCCTGAAGAGATGGGGAGACCAAACCAACCCAGGGCATGCAGAGGATCTCCTGGACCACAGAGGTGCCCTGGTTTTGTTTCCAAGCTTGGGAGAAAAATATGATTTTATATATTTTTATATATTAAAAACTGGAGCTGTTCCCACTGATTTGCATGTTCCATTCCTTTGGAAGACAGAGGGGGATGGCAGGTGAGCCAGCACAGCCACCAAGGGGATCAGACAGCCCCAGCGTGGCAACAGCTGAGTTGTAAGCCCTGGAATATTGGGGCTTTATAATGGAAATGCTGAGAGCCCCTTAACTACGGCGCCTGGCGCTACGGGGGCTTCTACAATAACTAAGCCAACTCCCTTGAAAGATCAAAAATTAATAGACATTTCAGACAGGATTTGAGGTTTCGACCACTGCTTTTTCAATCGCAAAGACTTTGCTAAAGTTAGAGACTGAGGAGGTCAAGCTTTGGGTAACACAAACATTTCCTCTTTGATTAGGGGGAGACTACTTTACCTCGCCTCCTTTTTTTTTATTTTATTATTTTTTTGGTTGAGTAGTAGATTTTAGGTCATCCTTAATTTTTTAGTGACAACAAAGAGCAGGTCATTGACCTACATAGAGAGCTATTTTATTTTTCTCCCTCTCGATAACAATGGCCAGAACACCTATGTGCCAGGTTCTTCTGTATTCCCATATACTCGGCAATTCACCATGGGGGCAGGACTTAAAACCTTTGAGCCTCTCAGTGACTGGGATAAAAAAAAATTATCTGGGCTTCCTTCCAGCCATTTGAGCTTCAGAATCCATGAGATTTCAACAAAAAGGATATCAGAGCTTTAATCTAGCAGCTTTTTGAAGAGGTGGGAAAAAAAAAGTTCCAGTAAAGTTCAGTCTTACCTTCTTCACTTTAGGAGCTGTTCATGCCAACGTCGGCCTATTTAGTAGAGTTCCTCTCCTTGACCTCTTTTTTACAGCCGAGATAATTAACATGGTGGGGTAAGATGAGTCTCTAAATTCACTGCACTCTCTCCCTGGCGCTCTTCCTTTTCCCTCTTAAAACTGGGGATGATTAAAGGAGCCTGCCTTTATTGGCACCCCGAAAAAAAATAAAATAAAAATAATTGAGGGGGAGAGGAAGAGCCTCCGCGGCGGCAGGGAGGGGGGGAGAGCGGGCGTGGGGCGGTGGGAAGGTGCCTGGCAGGGATGCAGGACGCGGCTCCTGCCTCCCATCATGGGAGGAAGGGATGCTGAACGTCTGTAGAGTCTTCCTTCAGATCTCCCCGAACATCCCAGGCTTCCCTCGTGGCCAGGGAGAGCCTGCCTGTGGAGGAATTTCCCTTCTGCGCGTATGGGGGAGGGCTCTGTGAAGCCGAGAGCTGGGACAAGAAGGTGTCACCCCTACATCCACACAGCTCGGCTGACAATTCCCTTCTCCAAGCCTTCCCTCCACCCTAGGGAGGGAAACAGAGTTATCCTAGAGCTCCTAGGGGCTGGAAACAGAGTTATCCACCTCCTCCTAGCCCCCAGATGAGGGATGGGGGATAAAAGACGGGATGGGTCAATGCAGGAGCTCGGGCAGAGTCCAAGGGGCTCCATGCACGGAGCAGTGGGATCGGGAGCAAGCACCAGGGCTGCCAGGGACAGGGTGGGAGGATTGAGCAGGGAACAGGAGCTGAGCAGGAAGGCAGGGGCCTAAAAAAGCACCGTGGTCAAGACAAGGCTCCCAGATGCTGGGGAGGTGGATACTGACCCGGTGAAGCCACCCTCCAGCTATTCCAGCATCACCCTGGACACTCTGCCCCTGTGGCTGTGGGAAATGAGTAGCACTTCAAGGCAAAAAAAGCCCAAGGGTTTGAAAAGCCAGCATGTAGCATCATCTAGTGCTAGAGTTCATCCTCTGCTTTGTTCAGCCTTGCTAAACGCAACGCTCGGAGCATTCGGAGCCATCGTTTTGGGAAGCTAGGGAAGGGCAGCTCCTTAATGGGTCCTGAGTGAGAATTAGAGTCCAAAAGCAGCCAGAGGGCAGAGCCCAAGGCTCTCCCTGCTCTCTGAGACGTGACAAAATGAGGGCTTTCGCAGATAAACCTCGCTCCGACCCCGGGTAGGGGAGGGAAAAACAAACAGGAGGTTTTTCCTTAAGGACACCAGGGCCTGAGTGAGGTTTTGGGACGGGAATTTTCCTGCAGCCTCCGCTGCCCCAATCTCCTGCTCCTCCTGCTGGTTGTTCATCGCATCCCATTTCTGATAAATCCCACATTCCCAGCCTGGGTATTTTTAATCCCAAGCAGTGGGAGCCATCGTGGCATAAGGGGAGCAATGGGCACACGCTGCCCTGACTCTCTAATGGATGAAGAACTAACAAAAATCCATCCCAAATAATTTTCTCCCATCCCATTTGATCCAGGACCCCAGGGCAGGGCAAAGGTGGAGCACCAGCACCGGTTACCCCAAATTTCCTTTGCCCTAAGAAGTGACTTGCCCAAGCAAGGAGACATCACCCATGGCCTGCAAATGGGTTGGGAGTGGCTTGGAAGAGAGTTTAAATTAGTCAGAATTAGGCTGGATGGAAAACAAGTTTATTTGTTTTGCCACCGAATTTCTGCTGAGATAAACAGAAAGCTGAACTCAGTTTACTCTTTCAGTATTCCCAGGAAATTGGAGAAGAGCCCTTTTAAAAGCAGCGAGCCATTTCTGGGCCTTATTTAATGGGATTTTAGTCTAATCTGGTGGCAACAACCGGGCTGTGAAGCCACGGGAAGCCACAGATGCTGGTGAGGCATCGGAGCTCATGAATTCAGGGGTTTTAAAGATTAACAGAGATTTTAAAGATTAACAAGAGCCTTTACTCAGAACCTGCTGATGCCCAGATATCCAAACAGGAGGCAAATGCTCCTCCCAGGCTCCCGCTTTTTCCATTCACTTGAAGAGACCATCCCTTATTCACAACTCCTTGCCAACATTCCCTCTGTGCCAAGAGAGGAGCACTCAGGGGGAAAATTCAATATAGATCTGCTTGGGTTTCTTCCAGCAAGTGAGCCTTTGAACTTGATAACCAAAAAGGTGATGCAGCCTCTGGGAAGGATGGCATTTCCACAGAGAATATTTGGGATGTCTAGCAGGAGATCAAGAGGAACTGAGCTCCCAGAGTTGAATTCTCTGTAAAGGAAAAACCCCACAGAACAGTCAGGCTGCTGGGCAGGATGCAGCTCCTGGCTTTGCTGAGGAATAATCCCTCTGTGCTGCCTGTGAAGGTGGAAATCTTCAGCCTGAGCACTCTCACCCATACCAGGGCAGTGTTTGTGCCCAAGGTCTCTGGGCACAGCTGCCTCCTTGCCTGGGAAATCTTTAATCATGGTTTACTCCCAAAAAACGAGAAAACAGAACAAAAGGGGATTTTTCTCATGGGCTAGGCTGCAACATTTTTGCAGCCAAGTCAGCAATATTTTTCTCGCCCCATTTTTCCCTGCAGAACCATCCCTTGGTTTGCCCTGAACACATTATTTTAGGGTGCAAGAACCACCTGTGACATCAGGATTAAGATAATCCATAGAGATTCCAAAATAATTATAATCAGGGCTACAAATTCCCTGCTGACAAGGATGGACAAGACCAATTGGAGAGACTGAGTGTCTGAGTGATCCCATCCAACAGCAGCCAGCAAGCCCCAAAAAAGCCTCAGGGAGACAAAGCATTCCTCAAGAAAGGGAGTTAGCATCCTAGAGCAAAAAAAAGGAAATTGGAAAATAAGGACTTGAGGGTTTTTGGAATGGCACAACCCCACCTAAATCCACACTTACACAGCCACACCCCAAGCAGAGCATTGGTGGTGGATGCCTCTGAGGGCTGGCACCTCTGGGAGCATTACTCCTGTCCAGGCTGCAGGGAAAGACCCTGCAGGGTTTTTTTCCTGGCAAACTCAGGCTGGAGATGCATGGGAAAAGCAGCCCAGGGAAGTGTTTGTAGATCCTGCGCTGCCAAGGACAGTGAAAATCTCCTCCCACCTCCCAGGAAATCCTTGGGGAGGTGATGAGGCAAGTCCACAAAAAGTCAAGCATATTATTAGTATTATTTGAATTATCTCATTGTTTTATTATTGATATTTCCCCCACTTCTATTAGCATTTCCCCAGAAACAAGGAATATCTTGGTGCTCTCCTTCCTCCCTGAGATTCCTCTTCTTCCCCATCCCTGCTGCTGGAAGGATCAGGCTGGGACTTCTCTCCCCCTCATGCTGCCTCTGTGCCAGCCCAGACTCTCACCCAGGGCTCTGAAGACACCTGAGCTGGAAGAAAAGTGCATTGGAGGAAAATTAAGGAGGCAGTGGTGGGGTTAAATGTTGGTGCTCCCCTCTTGGATTCCATGATCCTTGTGGGTCACTCCCAGTTTGGGATATTCTGTGGTTCTGTGAAAACACAATCCCTTAGTGAGCGCAGCACAGGTGTTGGGGTCCCTCAAAGGGAAAAGGAAATTCCATTTTTATATCCAAGCAAGTTGGCCTAGGATGGTCAAGCTGTTCAAGAATGGTCAGGGATGGTCAAGGATGGTCCAGGACAGTAAAGACAGCCAAGGATGGTCAAGGACACTCCAGACGGTCAAGGATGGCCAAGGACAGTCAGGAATCATCAAGGACAGTTAAGGATGGTCAAGAGCAGTCAAGGGATTCAGGGATGGTCAAGGATGACCATCCATGAAAGGCGCTGGTCGAGGGGCAGAAGATGATACTGCCCAAACCAGCATTGTCCTCACTGTGGAGGGCCCCAGGGCACAGTGCCACCCTGCCCATCCTGTGCTGCTCCCTCCCAAAATCCCCGAGTGCCACAAGCCCAGCTCCCTCATGACTCTCACCCTCACCCTGCACTGCATCCCACCCCATCACCCCCTCGTGGCTCTGGCCCTTGCCACCCCCAAAACCCCACCCTGGAGCTTCATCTCCCCTTCCTGCAGGTGTGCCAGGCTCTTGCTGAAACTCAGGGCCTCCGTGGAGCTGCCGAGCAAGGCCGGAGGGGACACAGCCCTGCACATGGCCGCCAGGCACAGCCTCTGCGACCACACCTGCCTCTACCTGTGATGCCGGGCATGCATCGACACCTATAATGCACAGCAGGAGACGGCCCTGGGCATCCTCTGTGGGCAGGCCCTGGCAGTGGGCAACAATTCCCTGCAGCTTTTCCAGCTGCTGGCTGCCCACGGCACCGACATCAATGCCCAGGATGAGAGCTGGAGGAGCCCCTTGCACCGGGCGTGTGGGGCAACCAACACCAAGCTCACACAGCTCCTGCTGCTGTGCAGGGCCAATGCCAGTGCCATCGACTATGACGGTGAGTCCCCGCTGGGCTGGGCCCTGCAGGGCACTGCCTCCCGCAGGGATCTGCAGCCCCACCTCACCATCCAGCTGCTGCTCAACCATGGCTCCCAGAAGATATGGCCCCCTGCCTTCGTCAAGGTAGCGGCCCCAAAATGGCACCTGGTTGGGAGCTTTGGGAAATGTAAAGGTGGCGGGGTGGGAGAATTTGGGAGAGCTTCCCAGTCCGGGCAGGGAGAGGGGACTGTGGAGTTGGGGAGTGATGGAAATGGACGTGCAGTAGAAGGGCAGGATGGAGGCTCAGAAGGATTTTTCCACACCTAGGTGATGCTTTGAGAAGGCTGACCTGGAACAGAGTTAAGAATAAAGCATTATTGAAAGGCCTTAAAGGACACACTTGGGGCAGTACAAGAGCCTGGCCAGGGCTACACCCACAATGGACCGAAAATGGTAACAAAAATGGACAACTGGTCACCAGGTCTCACATTTTTATGAGTTTTGGTCCATCTGCATATTTGGGTTAATTGTGATTCTGAAGTCCCATCCTTGTTTTCTCTCCTCAGTCCTCCATTGTTTATGCTTCTAGGCCTGAAATTTGTAATGATTGTCCTTGGTATCAAGCTGGAACAGGAATTGTTTTGTCTACTTTGTGAAGAGAGCTCACTAACACTTAATATGAAGCTCAAAACTACACACCTAGGCAGCACAGAATCTGAAATGTGTGAAACCTAAAACTTCGTAGGGAATAGCAGAGACAGGCTTGGCACACGAACCGCTTCATGGCTCTGCATTCCATTGATTTTACATCAAACCATAAAGAAAACACTGTCCTGCCTTGTCGGGCACAAGCCAAAAATGTAAATAAGGAGCAAAGGCTGCATCCAGAGGAAGAAGTGCCTCAGCAGGGCGGAACTTCCCACTGCTCCACAGATGGAGCAAGAGCTCCAAAAAGAAACCCTACACCTGCCTGATCCCAACACGGGGCTATCCCTGTCTGGAGTATGGTGGGGTGGGACAAGCCCTGGCTGCAGCAAGTGGATGTCGTCCCCCTCTGGCCCTGCCTCTCTGTCTGAGCCCTCACACTGTCCCTGCACAGGTGCTGAAATCCTGCGTGGCCGTGCCGGAGGTCATCGAACTCCTCTTCAATTCCTACTCCCAAATCCTGGTCTCCCGGGAGTGGGCTGAGGCTGTGCCAGAGGAGGTGTTCCAGGTGAGGCAGCACTGCTGCTTTGGCAGGGCTGCCTGGGACCCAAGGAGGGAGTTTTCCCCACAAAACAGGGGTTTATTTTACCCACAGAATGTTTTCTTTTCCCCCCATCCAGACTTCACTTGGGTGGAGAAAACACAAGGAATATTCACCAGAGTAGCACCACCCTCCAAGGTTTGCATCCCTTCAGCTCTGGTGTCCTCAGACCCCACATCCCTGCCCCAACCTGCCATAAAATCCACTTTCAGCCTCTGGAAGTGGCCCTGGAGCCAGAGCAGTTCCCAGCAGGAGCCCACCCCACTTGTTTTGGTTTGGAAAAGCTCCTCCTCAGATGTGCAACAGGTCCATCCCTCTCTGGGATGATTTGGGATGGCTCCTGGCCCCACAGGCTGTGAGGGATGGGTGGAATTCAAATAAAGCCTTCAGCTTGTTCTGGGGAATGGGAGAAAGGATTTTTCCCCCCAAATTCAGGAAAGGCCAAGGCTGCACAGCCCCAGTCCTGCTTTGTTTCCCTGTCTCAGGAGCAGGGTCTCTCCTACATCGGCTTTCTGTGGGATGCTACTGCACGCTCCCCAGGGCTGGCTTTCCCCATGGTGCTTCCACAGGGAACACCTGTGTCTGAGCCATGTCAGTGCCCAGACCCCTCACCTGTCTCTAGTAGACACAAAATAGAAAAGTGGATTCAAATCACAAGAGTGAGGTTTGATTTTAGTGAGGCAGGAAAGCTTTTACTTTGGGTTTTCAACTCTTTTTATAAGGTGTTCCCACACAGGCCAAAGGAGCCACCTCTCTGCTGCCATTGGTGGAACAAGAGAAAAACACATTCAGAACATGTGTGTGACATTGTTTTGAGAACCAAAACCTATTTACAAAAAACAGTCCTTGAAAGAGAAGTTCCCAAAAAGACTTTCCCTTGGGAACAGATCAGCCACTGCCAACCTGAAAAACTCTCTCAGGCTCAATCATGTCCACATCTCACCCATAGCCACACCTGGGCTTCTTCCCTCCTTCCCTGAGATCTGCATCCCTAAACCCCTCCAGCCTAGATTGGTCAAGGTGTGCAAGGGAGGAGCCCCAGCCCAGGTGGGTGATGCCAGCGTTGCCGCTCTCTTTGCAGCAGCACCACCCTTTCTACGAGTCCTTCTTCGGGCTGGCGGGCACAGCCCTGTGCCTGCAGCACTTGTGCCGCGCCGCCATCCGGGCACATTTCGGGAGCAAATGCCATTCCCGCATCCCTTTGCTGCCCCTGCCCGAGGCTCTCCAGGACTTCCTGCTGCTGGAGCCCGAGAGAATCGTGCAGTGAGGGAGCAGGTCCTGTTGCAAACCCATGGAGCGCCGGAGAAGCCGTCAGGGGAGCCGAGGAGTGCCGCTTTCCCTGATGGATGGCTGTTGTCCAGGGATTTACTAAAAGGTGCTTTCGGCTGGAAATTTGTATAGAATTTCTTCTTTTTCTCCTTTTTTTTTTTTTAATTTTCCCATTCTAATTGCGCTTCAAATAGATTGTAAAGAGCAATAAAATGATTAATGTCTGGTAGGAATAATGCTCATTTTAGAGCATCCCTGCAAACCAGCGGGGTCTCTTTAAGTGTGCAGGGGACTCAAACCAGCCCGGGTAAGCCCCAAATCCTCTGGAATAAATCTCACCTGGGAGTGGCACAGCCAGAGGCGCTGTGTAGAAGCCCTCAACAACATGCAAAGTCCAGTGGCATTAATAGAGACCCTAAAATAGATTTAAAATTCAGTTTATTTTATCTTTTTAAGTTGGAGCCGCCAAGATTGTTGTGGTTATTCCATGCAGGAGGGTGACACAACTCTCTGCGTGTCCCAGCTCCCATGGGATGTGCCAGCCCCTCCCAAGCCTCTCGTGCCTGTCACAGCCCCCAGGCTGGGTTTTCATTTCCCAGAGTGACAGGAGGAGCGAAGATTTGTTCTTCCCACACCCTCAGGCTTCCCAGGTTAATTCCTGCTGAACCAAAGGATGGGCACACATGTGTCCCTTGGGAGAACAGCTGTCCTCGTGCCACAGTGCTCCCCGAAATTCTTCCAGTGCTGAATTACACTTGGGTTTTGGCTGCTTTGTTTTTTGTTTTTTTTAAAGAAACACACAAAATTGTATGTATTATATTTTTATATATAAATATATATATATAATATATGTGTGTGTGTGTGTGTGTATTATATACATAAATATATTACATAGTACATAGTACATAGCACATAGTATATATTACATATTACGTATTACATATTACATAGTATATAGCATATAGTATATATCCATTATATATGATATATGATATATCGTATG
>VWYI01038218.1:6116-63412 GCA_013399455.1 Anthoscopus minutus | reverse complement strand
AGGAAGGCAGGAAGGCAGGAAGGAAGGAAGGAAGGAAGGAAGGAAGGAAGGAAGGAAGGAAGGAAGGAAGGAAGGAAGGAAGGCAGGCAGTGAGGAAGGAAGTTAGTTTTGGTTTTTTGGTTTGTTTTGGGTTTTTGGGTTTTTTGGGTTTTTTGTTTTTGTTTTTTTTTTTAATGGACCAAGTGGATTTTAAACCTCTGCTCCATATCCCAGAATCTCGGCTCCGAATCAAAAGACAGTGTTTCCTCGGTGCTGTGACTGCCAGCTCTGGCAGGAGATTGAGCAAAATCCGTAAAACCACGCAGAAAAGGGGTATTTCAGCTAAAAGCCGAGAGATTCTACAGAATGCTCGCAGAATTCCGCAGAATTTGTATAGATTTTAGCTACGAGTAAAACCCTCCGGTAAAGGGGGATGGTGGAGCACCTCGGCCCGGAATAACCTGGGAAACCACAGATTCCAGCCCTCCGTGCCACAAGGAGAGCCCCGAGAACCCGCGGAAGCCGGGGCAGCACCCTGAGCATCTCCCCGCGTCCCCTCTGCGCGCGGAGCGGCACCGGCAGGACCGGCAGCGAGCTCTCGTCCCTCTGATCCTCCCCGGGAGAGGACCAGCGGCCGCAGCTCCAGGTTTTGCTGCTCGGCAGGCCCTGGGAGCGGCGGCGGTGCTGCCGGGGACAAGGATGCTCCACGCCGCCTCCGCCGCGCCGGCGTCTGCGGGGGAACGGGAATGAATCCTCCCCCCATCCGTGCCCCGGGAAAATAATGACGAGGCAGGGGGATCGACTGTAAATGGCAGTAAAAGATGGGGTGTTGACGCTGACCTGCCAGGAAGAGTGAATTGGTGGCGAGGGGCCGGAATGAGTGGCAAAGGGCCCATCGCCGGCTCCGGGGGAGAGCAATAATGCTCAGATCCTATTAATTAACAGAGCAACAGACAACCCGGGGATTCCCATTTATAATTTTCCAGGAGAGTGTTACCAACAGGAGCTGCCTGTGTGGTGCCAAGTGCCTGGAGTTCCCAATCTTCTCTAAAAGGCGCCAATACCCCAAAAATGGCCTCCCCCAAAGGGTCATTAGCAGTGATTTAATTTATTTTTTCTAGAGTTAGCATGTCTTGATACTACCTGAACTGATAAAAATTGCAACTGCCTGAGCATAAACAGAAATCTTTGCTGTTTTCCTCCGTTTTGATCCTCTTCAAGATTTCTGTTTTTACTGCAAAAGCATCCATACCCGGAAAGGTTGTGGGAAAAGGTGAGTTTGGCCCCAAAAGAAGAAACATCGGCCCTTTAAGAAACATCTGCCTCCCTTGCTGGCATTCCCAGAACAGCTAAAAGAAGCCGTGGAAATGGTTATGCAAATTAAGGAATTGAGGTTTTTTTTGCTGGCAGCCTTGACTCAAAACAAACCTGTCAGCTTCTTTGGGCAACAGCATCTCTTCACAACAAATCCTTCCCTACCCATCCCCGAGGCGTCCTCAGGGCGTGTCCCATCACCCTAAATGTGGCAGCTGGAGTAAGACACCTTATTAAATACACAATTCCCTCGTAATTCCAATATAAAAACCACTAGGTCGTTCTCCTGCCTGAATTCCATGCCCTACACCCAACCTGGACGGCACCTCTGAGGTTTTAAGGAGCAATAACTGCTGAGTTTTCCTCCACTGCTTGGGGAAAAAAAAATTGTCTTAGTGCTTTTCACCCAAAGGATTTGGGTAAAAATTCTCTCTCCCCACCCTAAACACCAAGGCAGAGCCTCAGATTGCAGCAACATATCCCAGATAATTTTATCTCTGCCCAGCACCAATTACAAGGAGTAGTGCAAAGGGTTCCCCAGCTCAGCCAGTGAGAGCAGCTCTCTGTCCCCATCCCCTTTGCCTGGAGGGGATGGATGACAGCAGAGAACTTCTGAGAACCTGTAGCTGTGCCGTGGAGCCCCGAACATTTACAAATAATCCCTCAATTGCTAAGAAGCCACGCGGGCTGTTCTGAGACTCCTTACTGCCGTGGGCTCACAGCATCTGTCAAAAACATTGCCACTCTGAATTAGGCTCACGGTCATTTTTGAGGCACACATCTGCATTTTTTTTTAAACCAGATGCTGGGCTCTTAAGCCCACAGCTGCTATTTCTTCCCCCTCCCCAATTATTTTCATATTTCCCCATTTCCAGAGCGGCAATAAGTCCCCTCAAAAAGAGCGTTAATGGGAAGGCTCTCTCCGAGAGAAATTGTTAATTTGGGATTTATAAAGGACTTTCCTTAATGAATAATAGTTGAGATCGATCTGTCTTCCTGCCACGTTCTGCAAAGTAACATTTGTAAAGTAAGGTGATCCCAATTTCTCCCTCTAATAACCCTCTCCAGAAGAGACTTCAGAGCTGCAGCCACAAATCCTCTGCTCCCCTGGTGCATCCCCTGCTTCCAGGGGGTTCTAGGTTCATCCAGCTCACAATCCCCCACCTCCCTGCCTGCTGTGCATCAGCTCCAGGACATCCTGCAGAGTCATGGAGTCACAGGAGGGTTTGGGTTGGGAGAGACCTCAAAGCTCATCTCATTTCACCCTTCCTCTGTCCCAGGTTGCTCCAGGCCCGGTCCAGCCTGGCCTGGGACACTTCCGGGGATGAGGTGTTAACAGCTTGGCATCCCAGGGATGGGGTGCCAGTGGATAGAAAAGAATGAGGAGGTCCTATCTGGGTTGTCACCCTTTGTCCCCAGGGTGCCAGGTCCAGACGGGGTCACAGTGCCCTGACCCCCACCCACCTCCTGGCTTGTCAGAGAGGGGGTAAATGACTCAATTATTGCCCAAAAGTGCCTTCACAGGCGAAAATACCGGCACTGGATGGCCCTTGAATCAACAGGAGGGCGGCAGCTCGGGAATGGATCCGGCAGCTCAAGCCGGGCAGGCTCAAATGAGGAGCAAAAGGCTTTCTTTCCTTAATTATTTTGCTTGAAATATGGATCCGTTACAGATCAGAGACAACAAACAAGGTGTATGGGTCTCTCCATCTTCTCCAGGTCTTCAGCTGGAGACTGGATGCCTTCAGGAAATTGATGCTTTAGCCAAGAGCAGGTTCCTGCCATTGCAAGTGCCTTCTCCAGCTGTTTCTCCCTTTGTATCCTGCCTTTCTCATCCTTCCCTTTGCTTCCTCTCTACATTAGGGAACGAAGGTGAGGAAATCTCATTCCCTTCCCTCCTTTTCTTGTTGTCATCCCACATCTCTGTCCCACATCCAGAGGGTGGTGGGACACCTGGAGGGCCAGGAGCCAAGGACGGGGATTTTTTCCCTGTGTTTCAAATCCTGCTTCCCTGGCTCCCCAGCACTTGGGAGAGAGACCCTCTGTGCCGCACCACCAGTGCTCCACTTTCTCCTCTGCCTCCACTCAAAGAACATCAGCTCAGAGATGCCCCAGCACCCTGGGAACACTAATGCCTCTTTCCTAGTAATTCCAGGGGAAAAGAAACATCCAGAAAAATTCACCTTAATCTAAAAAAAAAAAAAAGCAAAATAAAATAATTCTCTTTTAAATCCCTTCTGCACTGCTGCTGGAGGGAACTAAGTAGCACAAGTTGTAAGCGCCTTGCTCTGGGTCACCTTCAGAAGAGGCGACCCACGGACAACAATGCCTTTGGATGCCTCGTCCCTGCTCCAAGGACTATTTTGGGTGTTTGAGCTCTGCTATGCTGCCCGAGTGCCAAGAACACAGTTTCTTTTCTCTCCCTGCCTGCTAAAATCATCCCCCTGGTGAGCCAGAGCTGCTCTAAGCCGGGCACAGAGCTCAGACCTTCTCTGACCTCGCAGGGAGGGGATTCTGCATCCCAGCTCCTGATGCCGGCTCCAGGGAGTGCTGGAGAGGATGAAATCCCGAATTATTTGTTCACCTGGCACAAAACCTCGGCACTGCCAGTATTAACTGGCCAGGCCGATTAGTGGCAGCCACCAGCCAATAAATAAATTGGAACCAGCTCCAGACCTGATTAGCTTGCTAATTAAGCTCAGTTACGGGGAAATCTGCAGTCAATCAGCCCGGCCATTACCAGTTGGATCTGCAGAGCGGGAGATGGGGATGCTGCATCTCTGCTGGGAGGAGGAGGAGGAGGGGACCGTGCTGGGTGTGGGGAGGAAGGTGGTGCCTAATCCCCTTTCCCCAGCAGCAGCGGAGAGGCTCATCCATCTGAGTGGGTGCCCAACAGCCCCAGCGGCTCCCCAAAACTGCGGGGTTCCTCCAAAGAAAAGGGTAAAAACAGGACTTGGAGGGTGCAGTTTTTCTTTTGGCTGGGAGCCCGCTTTGCCCCATGGCAATTTGCGGTTCTGCCCCTTCCCTCTGGCTCCCGGCTCTTCCCAGGCAGCACCCGGAGACCACGGGATGCTGAGGGGCATCTTCATGCCAGCACAGCAGCCACAGCCTCTCGGGCGTTTCCTTTTGCCTGCAAGGGGGAGCCAACCCCTCGGTGTAGCCCGAGGCAGAGGTGGGATTTCCGAGACTGTCCCCATCCGGTGCTGGCAGCGCTGCAGGATGAGGGGTTCTGGCATTTGGGAGCCCCTTTTCTCCCTCCTGCTGCCAGTGGGCATCAGGCAGGGAGCTTTTCTCTCCTCATCCTTCCTCTGGCTCTGGCAGCTTGAGGCTGCCTCAGATACCAGCCTTTGCTTCATTGGATCGACGTTCCTGGCATTTGATTCCCACTAATCCTCCCAGATGTTGCGAATCGTTTGCTCCTGCACCAAAACGACAACAAATGCCCATTTTTTACTGCAAAAGGGGATCAGGAGATTCTCTTAAGCTGAGCAACGAGCAGCCGTCGGTGGCAGCAGCAAATTCCTGAAAGGCTGGAGCAAACTCCAAGGTTTTTTTGGCATTCCCTGGAAGCCCAAGGTCAATCCCTGAGCACCAGGAAAACTGCATCCTNACCGAACCGAACCGAACCGAACCGAACCGAACCGAACCGAACCGAACCTCTCCGAACCGAACCTCTCCGAACCTCTCCTCTCCTCCCACTTCAGCGCACATAATTTTCACCCTGGCGAACCCAGGGAGTTTCGCCGGCTTCCAAACAAACAGGTCCGGGAGCCGAGAGATGGTGGGGGCAGAACGCAAATAAATGGGCGCTAATTGCTGGCGCTGGGCTTCAGATGCTTACTGCATTTTATTTATTGGGCAATTAAAGGCTTTACTGGGCATTAGGAGAGATCAATGACTGCCTGGTGGGACTTCCAGCCTGCCTGGGCCGTGGTTTTCCCATTGCACTTGGAATGGTTTCACAAGGAACAGCCACGTTTCCCTCCTGGTCACTCCCGCAGGCTGTGCTCTCCCTTTAGGATTGGATTTGATCCAATTTTTTGGATTGGGACTGAAAGGTCTTTCTCAACAGAAATGGTTCTCCAAAGTCACGTTCTGGGCGTTGCCCAGGTGGGAATTGCGAGGTTTCATCATGGAAAAAGTGCAATTCCTGTTGAGTGTCACCTGCCTGAGATCCATCCCAGAAAGAGAGGAAAAGGGAACAGGGATGAGCTCGAAGGCTGTACTCAGAAGAGCTCAGTGTGGGACTTCTCCCAGCCAGGGAAACACCAAGTTCCAGTGGGAGCTGCCCCTGCTCATGCAGGAGGTGGGAATGAGAGGAACTTCCAGGTCCCTTCCAACCCAAGCCATCCTATGGCCCTGACTGGGGATGCTGCAGGGGCTCAGAGCTTCCCAGGGATCAGCCAAACTGATGGAAGAGAAATCCACTGAGGTTTACTAAGCTCACTGAAAACAGGTGACTCGGAAGCCCCTGAATTTTCAAGTTTCAGGCTGGGGAAATCCACAGGAAAACCCCCATAAAATCAAATTTCAGACACCTCCAGCTCCAGCTTTAGGACACAGGTAGAGAAATAAAGACCTGGCTCTTTAAGGTTACTCTTACCTGACCTCCATGAAGCACAAAATTGTTTAAAAACCAATTGGATCTGGGTCTCTTCTGGAAAACAAAGCTGTTTATCAAGAAGAGTCAGCCCCATCCCACTATCTCTGAGCTCGTCATGCTCCCTTCATGCTCGTCCCATTGCTCCATTCACACCAGTTTGGATTTGTATTAAAAAAAAATAAAATAAAAATCAGCAGAACTACCCAGGACGAGGACTAAAAGCAGATGACACCCATGGAATGGAGATCTTCAGGGCTCTGGAGAAGCTGCCTTGAGCTGGCGCTCCCAGCATCCATCAGAATGAATCCTTTGGAGACAAGGGTGGAATGCACAGCAAGGCCCTTATGGCAGAGCAACAGTTTGGGCTCTTTTTAGGAATTACTTTTTCTCTTTAAAAAGAATGGAAAAAAACCAACCAAAAAAAAGAAAAAGGGAAAAAAGGGGATGTCTCCTCCACTCCCGTTATGGCAATCAAGAGTTTTTCTTCAAAACCTCCTCCTGACCCCCGTTACTTTGCCGTAGGATATTTCCTTTATTCCCAAGGCATCAGTGAATGCCACCAGCTGGGAGCGTTTCAGGGATACACAGGGGTGGGCCTGGGGTAAGGTGAGGAATGTGAGTATGAAAGATATCCTTAAATCTGCTCCACCATCCCTGAGCACCAGGATCTTCCAGGAGAAGCCAGATCTTAGGAGGGTCATTAGGGAGAGAGAGGAGACAGTCGTGCCCATCACAAAATCAAAACCAACATCCCTTCAGGAGAGCAAAGGAGGGGAGGAACGGATGGTTCCTAAAAAAAAGGAGCTCTACTACAGCTTTACACCCAGGGGGAATCCAAACCAAGTTCTCCCACGCTGGAAGTTCACATTTCAAATCCAGAACACAAAGCTGCATCCTCCTGTCTCTGTGCTGGTGGGGTTGAGAGGGGTGGGGAAACCTTTGAGGAACAAAGGCATGCAGCTGCTGCTGTGTGACAAACCAGCCACATGACCCCCCAAAAAAGGGAGGGAAATAACATCCATAAGCAGTCCTGTGGGTTTTCATCCCCCACAGTGCTGCTGGAGTCTCACTGGAGCACTTGGAAATGAAGAGCAGGAAAAGAAGCATGAAAGCTCCCCCAAATCTCCATGTGACAGGAGGGGTGGGAGACCGGATCGGCAATGAGGAATGAACAGGTTGAGCTCAAGGCACAGCAGGCTGAGAAGATAAATCCCAAAGCCCCAAATCCCACCCTGTGGCAGCCCTACTCAGACCACCAGGATACAATTTCACCCTTCCAACCCTGGCCAGGTTTTCTCTGGAGCAAGATTTGCACTGGTGCCCTGTGCGGCATCTTGTCCTTGGTGGCTTTGAGGTCATCAGGACCGTGTCAGGTGCAAGGTCTGGAAAAGAGACATCCCCAACCTGCTGCTTCTCCCTCTTTTCGAGGTAAGTCCCCAACTTTTCCTCTTCTCTGAGCACCCCTAATTTCTCTGTGGTGTGTGAGATGAGAGAAGCACAGATAGGGCAAACCACAGGACTGGTTTTCTCTCCATGGTGCCCTTCTATTTCTCAAATGTCTCATTTCATTCTTCACACCAGGGAACCAAGGTTGTTTAAATCATTCCCCCCCCTCCACTCAATTCAATGCACATTTATGGACTTTTACCTGATATTCTCCATGGATCACACAGCTCTCCCAACATGATGCAATTTCTTCCTGCAGGGACCTCTCCAGTGAGTTCCCAGACTGCCCTGGTGAAAACCCATCACCTCCTGCTTCCCCCTCCATCACCTTCTGTTTGTCTTCTCCTTGAGCCTGCTCAGATTCCCGATTTCTCCTCGGTTTTAGATTTCTAAAACTGTAAATAAATGTCAGTCAGCTGACCACTGTTCAGGGCTTTGAGCTGGCTCATTCAGAGAAGCCTAAGGGAGAGCCACGATCTCCCTCCAAAGAAGGGATTAGGCCAGGCCACATCCTGACCTTAAAGATGTTTCATTATTCTTACTTTAAATGATCATTCCGACCAATTTAGCAGATACAGATGTAACCGTTACTGGCCTAATTCCTTGGATCTCCTCCAGAGAGTCTTAAAGCCAAGGTGCAACGTTTACTGCTCCCTTCCTCGGGGAGAATAACTGTTTTTAATGAAAGCTCCCATATTTTTGGCTGGGAGATCTGTCACTCACTCCACAGGCACTTCCAGAACTCTTAGATATACACCCATTATGGCCCAGCTGACGTACTGCTTTTTAATTTATCAATTTGCACCATTACTGGCTCTCCTGACATTCCAGGTCCTGGATAATCCTTCATCTTTATTGCTGGCAAAGAGTGACAGGATCTGAGCAGTCACAGGAGAAGAAGGAAGCAGGTGGGGTTCAATGAAACCATGAAGACTCAAGTGAAGAACGAGCTGTGACCAACAAGTTGTCTTGTCTTTATTAGAAAGAGACCTATACAATATAGCAGCCTCTCTCTGCAGTACTTTACAGCTTTTCTGTTCATTTTTTTTTAATTTTAATTTTTATTTTTAATTATTCAGAATACTGTACAGCTGACACAAAAAAATCTCAACGTGTAGAGAGAGAGAGAGAGAGAGAGGAAAGGGGAACGTAATACAAACTGGCATACTTAATCAAACCCAAATCATAGGAAACAACAAGCAAAGTGAAATGTTTGTCAATCGGTTTAATTACAGTACAAACAATATAAATAAAGCATCGAGTCATTGTAAAACAAACTTGCTGGATGAGGTAATATAAAAACAACAGAAGACCTTTTTTTTGCTTTTTCTCTTTTTTAGAATTTCCACATTGTCTTGTCATTATTTATACATTATTATTTACAGAAACAGAAAACAAAAAAAACCCAAACCAAACCAAGAAAAACAAACTCCCAACAACCCAAAACTTGCTGTAAAGCCTGCCACGTGCCAGGTATCTCCTGCCTCTACCCTGAGCAGGTGTCCCCCACTCACCTGGGCTCCCTCCCCTACGCAGTTGGAAAGACAAAACACCACAAAGCAGAAAGGCCTGAAAGATTTGGGGGCTGAACACAAAATCCAGCCTTTGCAGGTGGCCACTGGTTGGAGCTGCTCAGGTGTGGGCTGAGCGCTTGGGATATGCTCAAATCCTGCTGAAGCCCAGGGGTTTTAAGGCAGCAGGAGCTGCAGATCCGAGCTCTTGGCCATCATAATCTGAGTCAAAACCATCACAAAACTATTTGCTGGTGTTTCAGGAGATGCTCCTCCTCCAAATGCCCCTCAATCTGTGCACCCACATCAGTCTACAAGTGAAAGGTGCCCTTGACAGTGACACAGTAAAAGGGAGCTGGGAACTTGGGACTTGCACGGAGCTGTGTGCTTTCAGAGGATGAGTACATACTCTTCTACCAACAGCAGATTCCATGGAGAATCCAGCTGAGTCCCTGATCACCTTAGGAAAAAACACTGGGGGGTGGGTTTCAACATTCAAGCATTTCAAAGGAATTGAAGGAGCGGGAAATGAAAGATCCTTCCATGGTTCCCGCACACCCAGCCACGGCCCTCTCCACAGCTCCTCCCTGCCCTGCCAGACCTGCCCTCTCCCTATGGATTGCCTCTGGAAGGACAAGCAACCAAAGCCAGGGTAGAAATGGTGTCAGCAACGCTGGGTCAGGGGTTCCCAGACTGCAGCACCCAAGCCCACAGCAGCTGAGGTTTGTGACCTCCCACAGCAAAGTTTTGGAGGCAGTCATGACTAAGAACACGTGAAGGGAAGGATGAGGAGCTGCCCTTGGGGAAGAACCCACCTGGGGACAGCTCTTAGGAACATCTCAGTTGAGAACATCTCCCTGTTTTCCTCAACAGCTCCAAAAAGCAGTGGGACCTGAAGTGTCGCTGAGTCCCCAATAGCTCGCTGGTGCTACACTCAGATTCAGCCAGAAAAACTTATATTAAAAAGAAATAATCTGAAATGCAAGACTCTGTCCTTCAGAATATCCTTCCCTGAAGCTTCTCACTCCCAAGGCTGGTGAGCTGGGATTTCTCCTCTCCAGCAAGGGAGGGATTTCTCCCCTCCAGTCCTGGAGGCCAAGCTCAAGGTTTTCACAAGCTAAATGTTGCTGCCTGAAGGAGTTGGATTTTCAGAAAACCTCTGAGACTGCAGCAAGCCTGGGCCTCATCTCCCTGCACCTCTCCATTCCTCAAGCCTCATTCCTCAGTGTCTCCCCATCCTGCCTCCTTGGAAGTGGGTGGTCTCACTCCAACTGGGAAACCTGCCCCTTTGAAAACATCCAATGAAAGCCTGGCTCCAGCTCCTGGTGATGATTAAGGGGATTCCCACAAACACTGACAGCAGTGTGAGGAGCAGGCACCAGCACACACACACACACAGAGCAAGTGGAACGTGACCTCCAGGTGACACCAGAGGGCTCAGGACACCTTGGCTGCACTTCATCCACCGGTTCAACTCAGCTCAACCCCCTACAATCAGGATGTGGATGCCAAAAATCCCCATACTCAGCACCAAAACCCTTCCTTGGTCCTGCAGGAGTTTGGGGCTTGCCTTCAAGCCGTCTCTGTGACATGTTTTCCTTCAATTCCTGAGGACCAGGGAAACGTTTTCATCTACTTCAGCTCTCAGGGACAACTGAAAACCCACAGTTCTGGAAAGTGGGAAAGGGCTGAGGGTGTATTCACTGCTAGCAAGCAACATGGCCACTGTCCCCAAGGCATGCCATGAGACCTCTGAAGTGTCCCCCACCCATCCCCCCTTCACATTTTGCACAGATGTAAAAATGAGTAGCTCTGAAGCACTGCAAAACAGCCAGTCCTTAGCACTGGAAGCTAAAAGAAACCACATCCAGAAGATCCATGGCTGTGGGAAAGCTGAGGATCTGTCTGCAAACAGAAGCGACCGCTGCTGCCTGAATGCGCCACAGGGGTTTGGGATCCAGGCAGGCACGGGGAGATGAAGATGTTAAAACTGCTGAAATGCACAAAGACATCTTTATTTTATCCATCCACAAGCAAAATTCTCCCCCCTGAACATGGCAGTAAACAATGGGAGTTCATTCACCCACATCTCGAACACCCTGAAATGAAACTGGGCCAGAAACATGCCTGGCAATTAGGGGCTGAAGATGGCCCTAAAAAAAAATCCCAAACTGACCTTTTACTTTTCAAAAATCATGCAATTCCCCTCTCAAAACGTGAACTGTTCACAGCTCCTGACAGTCCTGGCCAAAACTCTTCCTTTTAAAGCATGGGAAAGACTCAGTCAACTCTAGGTAAACTGTCCCAATTATTTACTTTAAACACCTGCCCATGCTAAACAATAAAGCAAAACCTACAAATACCCTAAATCAACAAATTCACCCATCTACACCTATGGATGTTTTGCTCTACGATCTCTATTATGCTTTCCAAACAGGAGATTATTTTCCAATAAAACCATTCAAGTCAACTTTCTTTTGGTAGCTTAGAACCCAAAACTCTTTGCAGAACCTCTTAATTTGGGGTAGTTCAGCATTTCTTTTCTACCTTGAAAGAGCTTTACTTCAGAATGTTTTTGGGGTTTTTTCCTGTTGTGCAGCAAACACAAGAACACTGAAAACTGGGTTTTCTACAGAGTAAATGTTACCCACAAATCATCAAGAATGGAAGGTGTGGACCTGAGGATCCAGGCCCAACAGGTGGAGATCCCACCTAAGGGTTGGTGTAGCAGCCTCTGGAGGGGGAAAGAAGATGCCTGACAATGAGATGAGGATGGGAAAGTTGTATCCTGTCCAGCCAAGCTGCCCCAAAGTTTGGTCCAAAGTTTCACTTTCCTCCTTTCCCTCGAGTCCCCCCAGCTGAGAACAACCACTTAACCAGACATGAAATGACCATTTCACCAACAATGAACCCCAATCACCACCCCTGTTAAGGTGCAAAGGCGGCTCCCCGAGACATTTGGGAAGGGCCCCTTGGGGACCCCTTTGTGAAACCTGTGCTTGTCTCCACTACCACTACTTTACACTAGAAAGTACAAATTCTTTTCTCCCAATCTCCATACAAATATAAAAGCTGGAGCTATACCAACCCCATATAATCTAATTATTCTACATTACAGTGCTGGAGATCAGTTCCAAGCCCAGATCTGCATTCCCACCTCGACTCCTCTCCCTACGTGACTCGGCCTTCCTTGGCTCAGGGAAATCTCCAAGTGCAGCTAAAGCTTTTTATTTTTGTGTTTTTTTTTTTTTTGCACTAACACACATAATTTAAGGGAAGGGGGACAAGACAGCAAATTATGTTAATGTTTACATGGTTATTTTACACTGTGCCCACGTGCTTCAAAATCCTCTCCACCTTCTAGGAGCTCACTTAGCTTTCTGAGCAGCACCAAGGTTCTCCAAGCTTTTTTGTTTTGTTGTTTTGTTTTTTATTTCCCCCCTGCTCTTTTTTACCACCCAAATTGGAAATCTGATAATGGGAGCCCTTGGCCAAATCTCTGCATTCAGGGCTGGACCCAGAATTTTCCCAAGGTTGGGTCTTTTTTCTTCAGAAAGACCAAAGAGAAATGAACCCTCCCCGGCAATATCCAGGCTCAAGTGTGACACATCCAACTGAATTCCACAGCAATCAGCCAAATATAGGAGGAAATACGAAAACAGCATTGGCTGACTGGCTTTTAGTATTCTAGTCAAGGATAAAGTGGAAGAAGGGTTTTGAGGTATCTGGGATGAGGGGAAGATTCCATCCAGAGAAAACAGCTTTGGCTGCTGGGTTTCTGCTGGGATTTCTCATGGACTGGGACACAGTTAGGGCTTGTTTTGTTCCCAACATGCTCAAAGGGTGTGAACAGCTTGGCAAGAGGGTTCCAAAAAAGCGAAAAGAGTGGCTAAACACAAGTCAAGGAATGGGAAAGGGGTGGAAGAATGGAGTGAAAGCACCATGAACGGCGATTTCTGTGGGATCTCCAAGTGCCAGGAGATGTTGCCTGCACCTGGATGGCTCCAAGAGCAGCCTCTGCAAAGTGCAAACATGTCCCTGAAAAGCCTGGAGAGCTCTCAAAGCCAAGCTCCACCAGGATCCAGACAAGGAGAGCTTCCTCCATCCCTGCCTTGGTGGGAGGGGCTTCCTTCCCACCCCGTTCTCCACCCTGCAAGGAGTGATTTGGTCACAACAGCCCTGGGTGACCTCAGCCAGGTAACCCATCTTTCCGACTCAGGATATTCTGGGACCTCCTGACTTTTCAAGGGAGCTCTGCCATGTGCAGGGCTGGGAATGCTCCCCACAAACACCCACATCGACACTGCTTCAACACAGTTTTGCCAAAACTTATGGGAAAATCACGTTTAGGTTAAAAGCAACTGTGTTACCATCTAATTAAAGTATTACTTGGCTTGCCTGGATGCATCATTTTTCCTGTAATACACTGGAACTACCTCTCCTAAAAATACTCTCTGCTTTTTCCAGGGTTGCGTTCAGAAGATTTTTAGGAAAGGACCACGTAAATAGTCTACCTGAAATCTGCCTGGCTGCCCTGGTTTCTCAAACATCACTCTGAGCCTTGTCAGAGGAAGGTGGCCCCAAAGAGAGCATTAAATGATGTAGAGAAAAGAATCTCAATTACTAAAAACACCCCAGCTCTGAAACAGAACATGCACTGAGAACTCTGCCCACTGTGGGTTTGAAACACTGGACTTTGTTTTTGGGATGCAAATGCCCTGGATGCTCCTTGGGGGAACAGCAGGCAGCTCTAGCACCTCTGGGATTGCCATTCCTGAATCCCTGCTGTGGCAAAGCTCCCGAGCACCAGCACACAGAGGGTTTCACAGCATCCCCTTCAGCTGCACATTAGTTGGGCTGTCCCCTCCCCAAGGGACCACCTGTTAGTACCAAACATCAGGAATGGTGGAGAAATGGCAGTTCAAACAGACATTGTGTCTGAATTAAAAAAAAAATATTAAAATATTTAGAAGTATCCCAGTGGGAAGGGAATCAGCTGTGTCTGGTACAGTCAGCCTAGGCTGGCTGGAGAAAGATTTCCCCTCCCCAAATACTCAAAGGTCTAGAAAAAAACAAAGTACAAAAAGACAACACCACCAAAGAGGAGAAGTTGGTCAATATTCCCGTGCTTCCACTTTGATGCTCGTTTTTCTCCCACAATTTTACCTCAAATCCATAATTTTTCCTTTTTTTTTTTTTCTTTTTTTCCTTAAGATAACCACATCACATTTTTAACTTTGCATTTTGTCTATATTTGGTTTATGTAGCAACTGCTTCTCCCATCTGGGCGCTGAATGAAACCAGAGACCCAAGGAAGAGCACCACTGTAGGCTTGGGAAATACACAGGAGCAGGTAGATTTGCAAATTGCTATGCTGTGTGCACCTCACTGCCTTCACATAATTGCTCATTTGCCATTGAATTCAGTTGAGTTTTCAACTTTCTCCATGATAAATCCTGCCCCCCATCCCCACATTGCCGTATGCCATTTCCAAAAATAAAACTAAAAATCACTTTCTGCCAAAACCTTTGCTACCCCATGCCAGAACTCTGCTAGTGGGAAGCAGGAGAAGCTGGGATGTGCCTGGTAAGACCAAAATAATCCAATCAAGTATTAAAACTTGGAATTGAACTGTCCAGGCCACTTCCACAAGCCATTTTTCTTGCTGAAAGCAGCCGGGCTGGGAGCGGAGTGCAGCCGTGCCCTGCCCGCCACGGTGAAGGCTATCAATTCTGAACTTAATCAAATCTGATCTTCCCCCAGCCAGAATGGGCCTTTTTGTCTTGGCTTGTGAAAGCTTCCTGACTTCTGGAGTAAAATATATTTACAGAGCTGAGGAACAGCCTCTTTTTTCCTTTTTAAAAGGTCTCAGAAGCTTTTTTTCCTTCCCTGTGCCAAATGTGCCGTGATCTCCTTCTGATATGTTGTTCCTCACAGGCTTTGGAAAGAAGAGTTCACTGCTGGGAATATATCAATGGACAATAATGATCTGTAACCCAGAGATCCTAACTAGTTGCACATTATTTAGTTCACATCCATTACAATTTATAAATTAAAAGAGATGTAACTTTCTGTACAAAAAAAAAATCAATGTATATTTACGGTCTTTTTTTTATTCAAATAGATTTTAAATACATAGAATCTAGAGACACAACACAAAAATCTGTATAAGTTAGGCAATGCATCACAGGAGTGACCAAAAACTCAACACAATTTACCTTGGCAAAATGACAGAACCTATTTCTGCTGGCTGAAAATATAACAAAAAAAATTTAGCCTTTAATGCATTTATTAATTTCACCAAATGCACTTGAAATGTTGTTTTCTGTAGCGGTATTCATTATTCCTTTTTGTGTTTCAGGCTTACTCTTATTTATTTTTTCCATTTTGTTTTTACACCAAGGAGACTGCAGTCAAATAACACTCAGCAACTCATTTCCTCTCTTTGGACTGAAAAATTAAACAGATACTAAATTATGACAGGGAATTTAGAAAGGAGGGCTCCAAGGGCTCGAAAGAACATGTCTGAGATAATATGATGCTTCTAAGAATATTGCAATCACATCCAAGCAATCACCGAAGCGTGCCATGTAACTACCTCCTCAGCTAATATGCTTTTTTCTCCGTGATGACTAATCATGTTCTATTAAACAGCAGTAATGCTGGAAGAACTCAACTATACAAGTGTAATGAAGCCAGTATTCTCCCTGGACAGATTAGCTACAACTGATTTGACACATACCATCATAGGAGCTTCAAACCTGACAAACTCTGTGCTTGCTTCTGATTTATGCCGTCAAGCTCTTCAGGAGAAGAGAATGGAAATCCAGGCGTCGCCACGTTCCGTAGAGGTGAAATGTTCTGATGTGCTTCACTGTCACTTCGGGAAAGTCACCGTCTCTCCTTCCTTCTGCTCTGGCTCGCCTCTCCCCCCGCCCGTCCCTCAGTGCCCGGGGGTGTCGCGTGTCCCCCGGACGGTGCCAGTGCCACGCGCGGCCCCGCACGCTCCTGGTCCGGCGGTGGGCGCTCAAACAACAGCAGCCCCCGCGCCCCTCCTCGGCCCCTCTTGCCTCCACATTCTGGCTGGGACTCGGGGAAGGACCGAAGGGAAAAGGGAGAAGGAGAGTTACCAGACTCACAGAGCGGAGCTGTGATGGGGATGGAGGAATGTGAGGCTGCGAATGTGACTCGGGTCAGCGAACACGTGAGCGAGCTCCCCTCAGATGATGGTGGGCATCCTCCCGCCACTGTTGTTGCGGTTGTTGTTCTTCCTGGACAGGTTTGGGGTGGCCATGAGGGCGAAGCGCTCGTCGGGGCAGCCATACTGCAGCAGGACGTCAATGCACTCCTGGCTGGAGGCCTGACGGGCGTAGGCCAGCGCCGTGTTCCCGTGGGCGTCGCGCGCCATCACATCCACGCCGTACTGCGGGGCAAGAAGAAGGGCGCTGTTGGGAGCTGTGATGTTAAAAATTTTGGGAGTGGGTTTGGGATTGGGTGTAAGGGAGGATGAGGGAGCAGGCAGGAGAGCAGACACAAGCGTGGCAGCACTGAGCCATGTATGGAAAAAATGTTTCTCGAGGGAGGGAGTTGGACGTGTGGGAAAAAATCTGCCCCAGAGGTATTCCAAGCTAAGGAAATCTCTCCTCCCTTGTTTCCCATGCTCTCCTTCACTTTGCAGCAAGCAGGAGAGAGGCAGACACATGCTTTTCTACCACAATGCCACCCTTTGAAAGTGTGCAGTGAGGAGGACCACCCCAGTCCCTGGTCCTTGTGAAGCCCTCCGGGAGCAGCCCTGGGAGGCAGCCCAGTCCTTACCCAGATGAGGAGCTGCACCAGCACCACGTTCCCCTTGCGGCAGGCCAGGTGCAGGGCTGTGCGCCCGTCCCCATCCCCGCAGGTCTCGTTCACCTCCTCCCGCGTGCCGTGGGCCAGCAGCAGGATCACCATCCGCAAGTCCTCCTCGGCTGTGGCCCTCAGGAGATGCTGGCCCAGAGAGAGCTCCAGGCACTGCAGAGGGGCGAGGAACAGCTTCTGCTCATACTTGGCACGTATCCAGAGCTCTTTTTCGTCCCTAGAGAAGCCAGAGGGGACAGGTCACTCTCAACTGGTGTTGCAGCCAACAGTGCTCAACCAACAAAAGGAGGTTATTTCCCCTTTCAAATTTATGTCAAGAAAGCCCTCACGGGAACAGTTCGCCCAAACCTTGTGTTTTTAACAGCATTTGTGTAGTCCACCTTACTGCTCCTCAGGCAGCACTTGAGATCCCCCTTGATGGATGCTGTGCCCATGGGGTTGTAGGACCACAACAGCCAGGAGGTCTTAAAAAACCCTGGGCCAGCAAGAGGTCAGGGCAAGAGCCCTCGCTGTCACAAAGACCAAAGACACAACAAGCAGCCAGGTTCTACTTTAAGGCTGTAAAATACACTGCAAAAAAACCCCCATCCAATTTCTGTATCCCAGACCAGAAGTAACCAAATGGGGGCTTTGTCCCCCTCCAAATGAGTAATGCTCCCAAAGGCACAAGGATGATCCCTCTTGTTTTCTCAAAATTAAAACCAGTGCTTTGAAGCACTTTTTCCTCCTGATATATCAAAGACCCATCAAAAGCTTTCTGGTGCTATCAGGTTACAGCAGAACAAGGACTACAAACAAGACCCTCCACTCGCCATTTCAAAAATTACCATACAATTGCATGATCTGAGAGCACCAACCCCAGACAAAGCCCCATTTAGAGGTCCCTCAGGTAATCCTGCTCAGCCTGTGAAAACCACAAACACCACCTGAGCCAGGCAACTGGGTCCTGGCGACAGATTCTCTCCTCTGGAGTACATAAGGCCAAGCTCTGTTTACGCCTTTCAGCCCTGTTTACACTGCTCCCAGTAATCTAGTGTCAGGTTAGCCCTAATCTGTTTTTAAATACTTATGTAAACATCTCCTTCCACCAGCAAATCTGGATTAGTTTTGCATCATTTCCTGGGACATGTGGAGTGACCTTGCTGTGACCTGCCTGGATGCTTTCAGGCACAGCTTCCCAAAGCAGGCACAGCTTCCCTGCCCCGGCCACAGTTTACCCCACGAACAGGGCCACGGCTTTTCTTCAGAGCAAAAGTGCAAACAGAAAATTAACACAGAGAATGCTTCTTTTACCTCAAACTTCTGAATGACTCCTGCAAGCTGAAAGACACACCAAAAGAAACCCCTTCACAACCCATTTGGGCAGTTGCAAATTAACCTTTGATGGCAGGATCTGATAAATGGAGTATTGCTGCAGGTATTCCAGATGGAGAGGAGGAAGAAAAGGAGTTCTGTTATCAGAATCTTTAAGTCATGGTTTTTCTAATTACTTTTTTTTAAGGTAAAAAGCCAAACTAGAACCAGTGCCATGAAAGGGATAAAGCAACACACAATTATCTACAATAAAATGGGCACTCTTGCAACAGCTCTACTCCCAGGATCCATCTGGATTATTTTCAAGGATGTTAGCAAAGATCTCACATGATTTTTAAACATACACAGAGGTATTGAGAGTATAACCAACACATCCACCACACATTAAAATGTGCCAGACTGGAAAATGAGGTGATTCAACCTGTTCTGTTCACCCACAGTAACACACACACCAGAGCTCTGGGAATTTATTTTTCATATTTCCATACATCCTAGAGGCAAAATATTCCTCAGATATGCAAGTAATATTTTTTTAAGCTTAGTCAAGGGTCTGCAAATGAATCCACCACTCCCCCTGACCATCTTTGGAGGGAGAGAAACCTCTGCCTCCTATCAGAGCACTGGCTGCTGTGACTGCCATGGCTCAAGAAAAAGTCCCTTTCTATTTAGAAAAAAAAGAGCTGTCTGATACGAGTCTCCCACTTCCAATCACCACTCAGCCTAAACTGTAATAGTGATGCCAAATAGAGAGAATAACTGCTTAGATCAGGCAGAGGCTCTCAAAGCTTGAAGCACAAATCCATCACCAGGAGTTTCACATTTGCCCTGTGTCATGCAGTCAGTCCTGATGCTCCTGGAAGGACGCAAGAAAGAGACACAGGGATGCCCCAGTCCTGCTCAGTTTTGTCCTACTGCCTCAAAAGACTGGGGAAAGAACAAGAAACTCTTTAAAAGTCAACGTGCTGCCACCTGCCTCAGTGCTGGGAACCAAATGACTTCACTAAGAAGGTCCAGTTCCACCTTTGGAGTAACATCAAGAGTTGTGGCGGAACTACAAATCAAAATAAAGGTATTTCAGAGGCCTCAGGCATTTGGGGCAGCACATCATTTACATCAGTATGCAGTGAGACTCAGGTGTTTTCCAACAGTACAACCTGGGCATAAGGAAGATTTGGATGTTAGTGTCAAAAACAAAACCTCATCATAGGCAGGAGGAAACACTTCCAACACCATGTCCATGAAGTGTAGTCCAACACAGCCACAACACACAGGGACTGCTTTCCAATGAGCATCTAGAAAACCCATGTCCATAAACACCCGCCCTCCATCTCTGGCACAAGCCATTTAATTTGGATGGGAAGTCCTGGGGACTTTCCTGGGAGACAGCTGCAGTTCCACTGCTCGCATTCATCTCAGAAACCCTGACAACAAGACATAAATACTGCATATGTTGCTCTGATGCCCCAATTTCACTTCTGGGATCCAAAGCTTGTCTTGGTTGAGGTTTCATTTCCCCCAAGGAAGGCCAGTCCAAGAGCAGAGTTGTCAGCAGTAGATCACTTAACCTCATTGCAGTTCCCCAGAGGACCACTGCTCACATCCCCTGTTAGTTAATGAGCTAAAAAATGAATTATTGGAGCAGTCAGCAATAAGCAGGAAGAGGAGGCACAGTGTTTCATTTCAGCCAGCACTGACATACCTTTAAATAAATTAACTGAATAAGAATACGACAAAGTGTGAGGGAGAGAAACTCATCAGGAGAAAGACACTGAACCAGTCCCTAAAATAAAGGTAAATATTTCCTTCTTTTCCTCTCTTAATTGCAATCCTGGCAATTCTAAATGACCCTCTCCATACCAGACACTTGCAGCTGTAGTCAAAACCAAAACTCTTTCAGTGAACTTTCCACAGAGAAGCCCTTGTCTCAGGACCAAATCAAAGCTGCTGTGCTGTAGAAGCAACATCTTCATGTGCTCTGATGGTCCAAATGACACCAAATGCTGGAGAAGGTCTGAGCTGCCTCTTCCTCATATGCAGCAAAACAAACAGATAATAAGCTCCTAGACACACTTAGAGAAATGAACAACACAGCTTTAAGGTCAGACATTGTTTGAGCCTTTTCCCTCTAACTACTTGCCTTCAAACCCTGATCTGTATCTGCTGGTACAGAGTCCAAACCTCACTGGTTACACAAGGGGCAAAAACAGCAGAGGATCACTGCCCAACACTCCACAGAACCAGGAATGAATCACTCATCTTGCCCAGAAAATGCCACCAAGCTCTCTACTCCTGCAGGAGTCTCTATCCCTTGTGAACCCCAAGAACACACAGTGTGGTGTGAATAATGAAATCCCTGCTGTAGCAGCAACACTGTACATAGGTAAAAAGGTTATTAGAAACAGATGAAAATTTCAGTTCTCAGTTTATTTTGATCTAATTAGGTTCTTGCTTCTCAAGATAATGTCCAATTATTTAAATTACTCTACCAGCCACATCAGATCATTATTATGTGGAAACATAAATACTGGGCACTGGAAGCGGGGGAGGGTAAGCGGGGAGCATCAAAGAAGAGAAAACGCAGATTTGCTTCAAGCACAGCCTTGCTCCAGGAGCTGCACTGTGTCCCCCAGCACTCTGGGTTTGCACTGGAGATGCTCCTTGAGGAGCCCACATCCTTCACAGCTCAGCCCCATCATGTGGTGCATTGGGTTTTCCACCCTACAAATCCCATTAGAAGCCTCTTCCTCTTGGTATCTACTCTCCATCCCAACTCCTCCTCACTCCCATTCACCTCTGCCTTTACCTCCATCTGTCCCTCACAGCTAACTTGGTGGAGTGACATCAGGAGGTAAACATGAAGAGGACGTGCACGGTGGGAAAAGAGTTGTGTTCATGCAGTACCCAGAACTGCCTGAGGAGGCAACAGCACGTGACTGGACAGCCTGGGAACTTGCCATGAGAATTCCACAGCTGTGGAGCAAGAGCAGCCTTGCTCTTCCCAAAGCATGACTAAAAGGATAACTAAAATGTCGTGTCATTATCCAGAGTTACTCACCGCTTGTTAAAAAAGATCAAATTCTTAAGGTTAAATTAGAAGGACGGTGGACAGCAGGTATTTACCCTGGCACAGCATTGATTTCCTACCACCAGAAATAAGAGCAGGCTTCTTGCAGTCACTTTGAAGTGAAGTTTTATCCTCCACACCTCTGACAACACTGAAAAGCTCCTGAATTTTTTCATTCTTTCTTCTCTCTTGCTAAAGGAACTAATTCTGCAAGAGAGGAGGCCTCTCAGTGGTGTCTCCACAGCTGCTGTGCAGGTGCTGTGCTCGTGTGTTGCCATTTCTGGTTGCTCACTGAAGAACAACCCTTTAATGCCGTGGTAACCTGGCCAGCTCAGCAAGAGCTCTGCCAAATTTCCTCTCCTGTTGGCCAGCTGACAAGGTTAATGTGTCTCTTCCAAGAAAATGAAGTAAATCTAACCCACTGCACCTCCCAAACTCCTGGAAGAGTCCCAGGATGTGTCATTAGCTTTGAGGTCCAGCATGCAAGGAGCACACATCACCTAATGACCGGCGTCAGGCAGCTGGATGTGCTGGGGCTTCCTGATTAAACAACCCACTCCGTGATGATCCCAATAAATGGCACTGCTTTGGGCAGAGCTGGTAATGCAGTGTTGGGATGGGTAAAAGGAAAACATCGGTGGGGGAGGATGGGATTGAAATGTTGGAGAAAGGTTCATGATGCTTTTAATTGCAGCAGCACAAGGGGGGAGAAGAAGAGAGGGTGAGAAGAAAGGGGCTAGCAGCAAGGAATTTCCAAAGTGCCTTCCTGCCCTGAGCAAAGCAGGAACTGGGAGGAGAGGCATGGAAGAGGAGTTGGGAACAATATACTGAGAAAACACAGGGGCTTCCTCTCTCTCTGCAGGAGAAGACCCCTCTGCTGCATTGCAAAGGCAGTGCTGAGCAGCTGAGCGGCTCTGTGCCTGCATGCCTTCTCCGCCTGGCTGCGTTGCTAAGGGGGAAGGCACGAGCCCACCGGGGATATCCAGGTCCCTGGCAAACAAGAGGGCTCCAGACAGCAAACAAAGACCAATGGGTATTTATTCCTTAATTACAGAGAGCTTTGAAGACACTGGTCCACTGTAAATCCCGCCTGCGGAGGGAATGGGCCGTGATTTATGTGTGCTGGGGCAAAGAGGAAATAAGTATCTCTCTGGCTCCTGATCAATATTATGAGTGTTTTGCCAACCTACAGGGTGTTTTATGAGCTGTAAGGACAGAAAGGGATCATTAATAATTAAATAAAGTCAATCTATTAAGCTTATTACTTCTTACAAGTTAAACATCCCTGACAGATGAAGGGCAGCCCCACAGGAGAGCTGCGGATCAGCCAACCTGTATATTGCCTCGGACTCTGGTCCAAGTGAGCAGTGTGGTAACCCAGCCTGGAAATGATTTAGTCACTGTCTGATGGAGAACTTATCCGTCTGAGGACTGTGTTCAACACATTCTTCAAATTTTTGTGCAGGAGACAGACAATTCAGTGCTTCAATATCATGACAAATTCAGGTTACTTCCCCTACTCTCAGTCCTTTTCAACCAAACCAAACAAAAAAGGCACACATCCCTGGAACTGTTCAAGGCCAGGCTGGCTCTGAGTAACCTGGTCTGGTGGAAGGTGTCCCTGCCCATGGCAGGAGGCTGGAACAAGGTGATCTTCAAGGTCCTTTCCAACTGGCACCACTTCAGGACTCTAAGGAATAAAGGCGGTTTTCCACCAGCAGCATCTCGTACGCTCAGGGACTCGTTTCCTGAAGCCCCCAGCTCTGGACCTTCTCCACCATTAACTCTCCTGTTTCATTTTTCAGTTTTCCTTTCATAGCTGTGTGTTTCAGGGGAAAAAAAGCCCTGCTGTGTGTGAGAGACAGAGATCAATCACTTGTGCAGAGCTCAACATGCTTCTCAAATTAATCACGTCTTGCCTGACACTTAGCAGTATCATCATTATTTGGACTCGGTGGAGCTCCTCCACCTTCTTCCCTCCTCTCCTGACAGCATTCCCCTACACAGGGCTCCAAAACAGTTGCTATTTCTGCACTTGCAGGTTACCCCTCCATGGAGTAAGCAGCATCATTCCTTGAAGTGTTAATACACCCGCAGAATTTATCACTGCCCAACATTAACGACCAGCCTGGCTGAGACATCAAGGTTTACTGACTTCAGGCTTTTCAGATAAATACCTTTCAATTGTGGGCTCTGATTTATCACAGAGAATTGCAGTCAACTTCTGTTTTCATTGCACGACACTCCATCTAATAATTTTTAAGGTTTACTCGATAAAATATATCGAGGTTTACTCTGTGTAAAGTTAAGCAAAAACTGTGTGACATACAACCACAGGGGATATCGTGAGTACTAAGAGAAGGCTTATTAAGTTGAGAATAAAGATCCTAAGGGTGACAGCTCTAAGCCCTGCAAGATGCTTAAGTATTTTCTCAACAAAAATCCAGGTCTTTACTTTGTTCTGTTCAACTATTGAAATGAAACCAGTCCCCAGAGATTTAACAAAAAGCTTGAAGAATGCCGTAAGTTCTTCAAGCTAACCCCAAAACCTCTGGAATTTTTTGAAAGAGCATTGCCAGCGACATTTCAGAGTGAAAAACCCTAACAATGGTAAACTCTAAGGATTTAGGGCTCACTACTGTCCTGAGGAGACCACAAAGACAATCAGAGGGCTGCAGCACCTCTGCTATAAGGAAAGGCAGAGAGGATTGGGAATGCTCAGCCTGGAAAAGAGAAGGCCCAGGGCAAACCTAAATGTGGCCTTCCAGTTCCTGAAGGGAGTCAACAGCAAAAACGGAGAGAGCTATTTACAAGGGTCTGGAGTGACAGGACGAGGAGGAATGAGTTTAAACTGACAGAGAGTAGGTTTAGATGGGATATTGGGAAGGAATTCCTCCCTGTTAGGGTGGGGAGGCTCTGGCACAGTTTGCCCAGAGCAGCTGTGACTGTCCCTGGATCCCAGGAAGTGTCCAAGGCCAGGCTGGACACCGGGGCTTGGAGCAATCTGGGATAGTGGAAGGTGCCCCTGCCCATGGCAAGGGGTGGCACTGGATGAGCTTTAAGGTCTTTTCCAACCCAAACCATTCTGTGACTCTGTGATTTTAAACACACAGATCAGTGAAAATAATTTTAAAAGCACCTTAAAGAGTGGAGGAAGATGGATTTCTCTTAAGTTTGTAAGGAGAGACTTTATGAGAGTCTGGAATGCAAAAACCAGGAACAACCACTCCCTTACACCCACTCTCTGCTGACCAACAGGAAAGCTCCTGAGCTCAGGATCTGATTCCTTTTATATGCTGGCACATTGCTATCAAGGTAAATATCCATACAAAATTTAACCCAAACCATATCACTGTGCTAGCTGCCCAAAATAAAAGGCTGATAAGTGAGTTATCACTGTGTGGTTCTAGACACACAAACGAACTGCTTCCATTTCTTGGGTGGTCAACCTCAACACTTAGGCACATCACAAATATTACCTAAAAAAAGCCAAAAGCTGCAACAGCTGCATAAAAACTCTAAAGGCATATATTAGCTTCTTGCCTGTCTTCACTAATAAATATACACATATATGCAGGGAGTAGTAATTGGAAACATGTACCTAATGCATTTCATTACTCGTGTGTAACCACACTTAACCTGATGTCTTAAGTGTATAAATCAAACTGCATTGTGCCAGTACCTAAAGACAGACTGGAAATTTCAATTTGCCATTTGATATACAGCCAGTCAGGTTAGAAGATTCCATTAATTTCCAATTTGTTAACACTAATTTTCTCCTACAGCAAGGCATTGCCTAACGCAGCACTGTTTTAAGTAGAGCTCAGGAAACCATTACTTATTTTTTTGAAAAGGAGAGGAAAAAAAAATCCACCCAAGAAAATTCCCTTCTCCAAGGTGGTGGATGGGGAGTGATGCACAAATATTGCAAGGCATAAATCTCGATAATCTGTGCCAGGAGAGAGACGGAACGAGGTGGCTGCATGAGGTGCCCCCATCCCTGAGCAATGTGGCGTGGAGCAGGGCTGTGCTCCTCCCATCACAGCACATTAGGGATACCATAACAGTCGCTGATGTGAGCTGCTTTGGAACGGATCCCATGGCAAACACACCGCGGAAGAGAAATGGAGCTTTTCCTCTGCCCTGCTGCCAAGTGGAGGAGCAGCAGAACTGTGAGTGCCTCATAAATAATGAGAGGAGCGGGGGAAAACCCCCTCAGAGGGGGCTGACAAACTTCCAGAGTAGAAGGAGATCTCAACTGTGAGTTTGATTGAGGCTTCCATCATAGGATCCATAAGGTGGGAAAAGATCTCTAGGATCATCAAGTCCAATTGATCCAAAATGGAAAAAACATGCTGTGGGCTCTAGGAGAGCCTGGTCTTTACCCAAGGATCAAAAACTGTAAGAAGGTGGTGTGAAGGCCTCAGAGAGACCTTCAGAAATGTTTCTTGATCCTTTGTTAAAAGCAACTCCTACAGTTTGGTTTGCAAGGAAAAACAAAAGTCCTTTCACAAGGCTTTAACGGTATCTTAATTCCAGTAGAAGCAGTACGATGAAGCTCTTTGAAGTATTTGGGAAAAAAGAACACCCTCCAACCATTATACTGAATTTATGTAAGACATAAAAGAGAAAATACAAGTAATAAACATTGTATTAGAGCACAGATTCTGAAGAAAAACAGATTTGGAGCAGGAAGCAAATAAAGCTAACTGCTTGCTCTGCACAAGTCAGCAGTGGGAGGCAAGTGAGTTTGGAGGGGAAGATCCAAGGGCCGAAGAGCAGCCGTGGGCAGCATTTCTGGGATCCACATCCTAAAGATGCTGGAGGGACCTCTCTGCTGTCCAACCCTTCTCAAGGGACCTGGTGCTCTTCCTTCTGCTCCCCTCACCTTCTGATGTCTCCTCATTTGCATATCAAGTATCATAGAATCCTTAAGTTTGGAAAACATCTCCAAGATCAAGGCCAACCTTCAACTAAACACCATTGTGCCCAGGGCACTTATTTCTGTGTCCACTCATTCCTTGAATGCTTCCAGGGATGGTGACTCCTCCACCTCCCTGGGTAGCCCCTTTCAATGCTTAACCACTCTCTCAGTGAAGAAATACCTGAACTATCTCACTGATGCCAAGTGATGCCAATTCCTGACTCCGCAGAAATTGTTGATGTCAAACTCTTCCATCAGTCTCATTTATTAATAACTATTTTTATTTAGGAAAATTGATGCCTTTTTTGGCAAGTTAGAGACCTCAAAGTATTCCCTCTGTTTGGCAAGCAATGGCATTTCCCTCTGCCTCTGTTTTAGTGGGTTGCAGGTGCTTGATGCCCTTCTCAAACAATAAATCACAGTTAGTTAAAAAAAGACTGTTGGTAGACCTACTCATGCTTCTGGAAAAGCAAGGTGGATGAAGAATTTCCTTAGAATAAAAAGGGATGAAGACTTGAGAATCCTCAGCAGTTAACACCCAGAGAAATCTATGAAGTTCCTCTGACTAAAAACTGAAATCTCAATGCTTTTTTTCTGGTTTGTTTGCTCATTTCCAACAATGGGAAGCGCAACTCTGGGGTTGCCCAAATGTGTCCCAAAAAGGTGAGATTAGAGATGGACGTAGCTTTCAGAAGACGTGGAATTGCTCAGGTCCTGCTGAGCCTTTTCCAATGCACCTCTGCCTATTAATCACTTGCAAAGCTTTAGGCTTTTATGATTTATAAGCCATAAGGTGGATGTGTGACAGTGGGAAACCCACAGAAATCCTGACAGCAAAGAAAATCCGCACCAGGGACACCTGCCAAAAGTGACAGCAAGTTCCACTTGGAGAGCAACTCAGAGAGAGCTGTGCAGGGATTTAAAGCTGAATTAAAGCCAGAATTGAGGAATGAAAGCCTCTTGCCCAAGTGCTCCTGGTGCATAAGTGCTCTCTCTCTCTCCCTCTCTCTCCCTCTCTCTCTCTCTCTCTCTCTCTCTCTCTCTCTCTCTCCCAACTATGTCCCTGAAAATCCCTCTTTGGGCCACATTTGGAAATTATTTAAAAAAGATAAAATATCCCTAATCTGTTACCAATTAGAAGAAACATGTGAATATTATTTTCTAATTTGTGACTCAAAAGGGAACTCACTGAAATAATTACACTGGCTCCTGAATATTCCTATTGTGCTCCTGGAAAAAAACCCAAACAACAAAACCAAACAGTGGGTATGCCCTCTACTGCCCGAGATACCCTGAGGCTGAATGTATCAATAGGAACCATCAAAGCCCTGGACATGGACTGCCAAAGAACTGTAATTTTTGATCCCTGGCAGCTGCAGCCCAGGGGTTGCCAAATGGATTTGTTCCCTCCTAATGGTCTTTGTGCAACTTGGGTTTGTGGTGAGTCAGGATGAGCCAAGGCGGCCCAAGCTGAGTGGCCAACACAAGGTGTCCAAGCTGTCCACTGCACAAGTGACCCCTTCCAGTTGGAGGAACTCTGAGCCAGGATTTATGAGAGCAGCAATGGAGATTTCTTCGTAAAACCCAGGCACGGTACGACTTGAGTGAGTAACTCCTGAAAATTGGTAATTTCCTGGTGGTTAGCGGGAGAAGGCCCACCAATGGGGAAGCAGAGGCTGCTAATAAATTTATAGTGCGTTATATGCCAATTAGACCCCCTCAGCCCTTCAAGAGGCAGCACCACCAATCAGGTTATCAATCCACAAATGTACTCTTTAGGGCTGAGCTCATCACAAATCAATCCTGCATTTCAAGTGCAATTTTCATTAGTGTTACCCAGGACTGCACTGGTGAAACAATGCAGGCAGGTATTTTCCTTCTCCCCTCTGAGTACCCTTCCCTGACGCCTTGTGCACAGCTATTTGCTCCTCCTCGTGCACAGCCATGTCTCAACTTCAAATGGTAAATAGTCATTCTGAACACCACATTAATCCTGTGCCAAACCAGATTTATTATACGCGTCACATGCGGGAGTTTCGCCGTCACTTGCAAGCCAGCCGTGAACCCCGTGCTTAAATTACATCCTTGTACCTGACCATGCACCATGCAAGGCCCTGTCAATACCAGGAATCAGCAGAGCTCTCTCAGCTTCCCACCTTGTCACATCCACAAGTGCCAAGACACCTGACACTGCTTGTTTGGGAGTTCAGAAAATAGAAAAATGCAGCAATAAATACTCTGTAAGGTTTAGCATCTGCTTTAAACCTCTGGTCACAGCTTAAGTCATGGCTTTTCCTCTGTGCAAGCTACACTGCACTTTGGATGCTCTTCTTTGTTTTATTTCTGCTGAACAAGGCCCCAAAAAGCCTTTAGTTTTAGCTTTGTAACTTATGGCAGCACAGAGATGCCTGCTGCTCAGGAACACAGGGCAGCCTGAGTCACCAGGAATGCATTTTCCATTTCTTTGGCTTCTCAAGCCAGGTACAAACCTTGGAGAAGCACATGCAGAAACCTATCAGAGAACATCCTGAGTAGGAAGGGACCCACAACGATCATCTACTCCAAACCTTGGCTCTGCATAGACAACCCACCAATCCCACCCTGTGTGTCCCTGAGCATGATATCCAAATGTTCCTTGAGCTCCTGCAAGCTTGGGGCCATGACCAACCCAACCTGACCCAACGCTAGGTGGGATTAGAAATCTAACATCCATGTTAGGTGGACTTAAAGAACAAGGACTTCCTAATGCAGGAATTCCCAAAGAAACCTTCACTTCCCTGCTTCGCTAGGTAAGGTCCCCTCAAGTCACGGCAGGACCAAATTTTAGTTCCTAAACTGCCCCTGCTCGTATTCATTTTAAACTTTATGGAGTCTCTTCACAAAAAAAAAAACAATGTAGGAAGAGCAGTGCCTGATGCCTCAAGCCTTGGGCTGTCACCTGCATCTTATTTCTACTTAACCTCTTAAATAACATTGGAATTCACTTTGTCCCCTGGTGGGTGCTGTAATGAGAACCTCCTGTCAATCACGGCTCCATTAGCCGGGACAGACTTTCACTTCCTGAAACAATTCATTGGATTCCCAGAAGAGTATGGGCCTTGCTCCCTTTGAGACGGGCTTTTTAGGGGAGCTATTCAAAGGGAGCGGGTGTCCCTTCTGTCCCTGCTGAGCAGGGCTTTGTTCCCCCCTTTGGCTCATGGAAACGGCTTCCTGAGCTGGCCCACCTCTCCTTGTCCCGGACAGCCCGAGTGTTTGCCAAAAACTTCTTTGGGCTGCTCAGTTCACCGGTGCAACACAAAACCCACCAGCTGTTTCCAGCTACTGGGGCAGGGGGAGAAGCCAATCCTGCTGTTAACCCCTTCCCAACAAAACCCTGGATACATGGAGCTCGTCATCCCCAGGGCAGAGGAGTGGGACTCCGAGGTAGCTCCCTCTTCCTTAAAAAGCAGGATCTGCCCTCATTTAGCATGAAACTAAAGGCCAATTTGTTTTCCTCTTCCTCTCTCTTGGTTACAACTCAAATTGCAGCTCAAAGGAAAAATCTTACTAATAGAGGCTAAAACCACTTTGGCTGGAACATTATCTTGAGAGGAGAATTTCCATTTCCCCGAGTGTGTGCAGTGCTTACGAGGTTCATTTGCAATGAGTCTATCTGTTTTGATGAGATAATAAAATGCATTTTATTTAAAAATATCTCCATTTCTGCCCCCTCCCCAAAGGAATTTAAACGGTCAGTTAATCTTTCTGCTTCAGAAACAACTCACTGAGTAAATAAAAGAGGGCTCAAGATTATATAAACCACATTTTTTCCTCTTCTAACACTGGTCTCCAAGACTAAAATACAGATGTACCTGGGCATCGGCTGTGTGCCTTTTCAGCATAAATCAGTTTAACTTTTAGCCTGGGAAAAGGGAAAAAAAATGGAAACAAGATGATAGTTATCTTCCAGCCTTCTGCGATTCTCGAGTCAATAGTAAATGGAGGGACTCGTTAGTGCCATAGTGATCCAATCAGGATGAAATTATGCAGTCATGTAAGAAATAATATCTATTAGGCTAATTTAATCAACGAATACTTTACAGATGAATTAGAATGCAGAATCCAATTATTTCAAACATTTGGACTGTCAGCCACTCTGTTTTTGAAGCGGTGGAAGGGGAGAAAAGGAAGGCTAAAGGATCCTTTCAAGATGAGGGTGGCTGGGCTGTGTTTGTAGCAGGAGAACTGAAAACAGCAGAAAAACTGACAACCACAATCAGCACCTTCCATGGCTCCTGGGGCACCTTCCTCTGGGATACTGGCATGGACAGCTTGATCTGCTCTTAGCACTGGCTCATAATGACTGTCCCAAGTCTGGGTGATTTCCTTGCCAGTCACCCTTTAAAGGAAGGTTTACACTCTAATGTCAAGGGGTCTCTTGTTACTGGGAAGGGAAGATGTGCCCCTGAGTTGGTGCACAACGTCCTGGCACTGCTCAGCTCCATGGATTAGACGTGGCATTTATTCCCCTGGAAAACCAAGGTGTTGCTTTATTGCACCATGCAAAGAGAAAAGGGGACAGACAGAACTACGACCAGAAGGGGAAATTTGCTTAAAACATGACTCAAAAAGGAGAGGACAAAACTGGGGGCTGTGAGTACACAAACCATGATCCAGCCTGACTCAACATCTACTCTGCTGCTGCTTTGTCAAACCATAAGAGGATCATGAAGCTTGCCAGAAACCCATCACTGCTCCACCTACAAGACTTTGGGAGATTTTAATGAATAAAGGCACATCTCACCCTCTCTGTGGAGAATTTCCTCCCCAGCCCACTGGAATTGCTGTTTCATAAAGAAACAGCAGCAGTCACCCTCTGCATTTTGAGTAACAGAATGGTTTGGGTTGGAAGGGACCTTCAAGACCATCTCATTCCAACCCCTCTGCCATGGGCAGGGACACCTTCCACTGTCCCAGGTTGCTCAGAGCCTCGTGGAACATCTCACACACACCCCTAGCCTCATCACACAGGGCCTGCCCATCCCATTTACCATCAGAGCAGTTATTTCAAGACCTGAAGATGGCAAAGGTGCATGTTTTGCTCAAGTCTACAGCACAAAAATGACACTTTCCCCCCCTCTCTCATCATTAGTAGGAGTTACTTGTTTGTACAGAGAAAAAATAAGGCTACAAGAAAGTGATGGATACTTTAACCATGTGGAATATCTTTCACAAAGACCTGAATGAGCTTCACAACGGAGCTTAAACTGAAAAAATTCATTTCACTCTCAGCTTCAGCATTTCTTTTGACTGTTTGAGAGACCTCATGAAGAACAGAGCAAACCTGGTGCCTGCTGCAGCACGTGCATTGTTCTGTAAGATCTGTCCTGCGATTCCCAACATACCTGTGATCCAAACATTTTCTGCCCTGTCATCTGGAGTGGTAAATGGGCTCTCTTGCTTATTTAAACATTTAATGCTCTTCTGATGCCCAAATTATGCCTGTTTCTTGTGATGGATTAGCACAGAATACAGCAGTGACAATTTTATGCAATCTGTGGAATATCAAATTTTGATTACTCCAGGAGGAAAAAGTAAACTGATTGATAAGGAGCAGAGGAACACTTCATGTGGTGGCTCATTGGGAGCCTTGATGAATGCCTGGCAGGACTGAGATGAGTCCCCACAGAAGACATACAATAACTCTGAGAAGATTTAAGGTATTTATTACTCAAATAAAACAAAACCAAGTGACATGGCTAGGTGAAGTAGCTCTGGGTGATTACAATCTGCTGATCAAGACCAAGTGCAATTCCAATTTTTTTTTGCAGAGCAAAAAACCAAACTAATTCTTCAGCTTGCCCACAGAACACTGATGGTTATTTTGGGAATTCTGGATGCTGGCTTTCTTCAGCAAGGAATGTGGTTATTCCAGAATCAGGTCTTCATGGAGGATTATCTTCTAGTTAATATTGGCAGTTGTTCTACTTTGGGGTGGAAAATTATTTAGCAGTACCTTCCTAAGATAAAATGATATCTATCTATCTATCTATCTATCTATCTATCTATCTATCTATCTATCTATCTATCAATCATTTATCTAGCCAGCCAGCCAGCCAGCCAGCCAGCCAGCCATCCCACAAAGCTATAGTACATATAAAATATATAAGGTTGGACTTGATGATCTTGGAGGTCCTTCCCAACCTTAATGATTCTATGATTTTCTATCTCTCTCCATGCATACATTCCCTGGGTCCCACTTCCTTCCAGCAGCAGCTTTTACAGCTGTGAGACTGAGAGGAACTCCCAAAGGAGCATCCCTAATACAGTGCAACCACTGCCTTTTGCTCCATAGCCAGGTGTAGAGAGAGCTCCTCTGAAGGGATGAACTGCTCTCTCCTCAACTACAAATATCTCTCGTTCAGGGCTTCCAGGGCAATAACATGTCAACAATCTCCTTGTCCTGGCTGAGGCAGATATGACCCCTTCACTGTGAAACAGCTGCTCAGCTGTGTCTCTGTGAGAATCACTAAAGCTCCCCCTGAGCACCAAGGGACTTTGTATCAAAAGCATCTTCCCCAAACCAGTTCAGACTGAGGGAACCTTCTGAGAGATAGAAGGGAGGAAAAAAGCCACCAGTGAAGAGCATAATGCATTTGAAGGGATGGTTGCATCAGAAGCACCTTCTCCTTCAGATAAAGGAGCTCACCTGAGCCCACAGCACTGTTTTGCTATTAAAAAAGGCACTTGCAGTTAAGTGGTGAAGAGAACTGATCTTTTTTATTTTCGGTTTACTATTTCTGGATGGGGTTGATGGATGTTTTGGACAAAAAAGGCTGAAAGGAGGCTTTCTGAGCCAGGATGATTAAAACAGTTGTCTTGAGCTGAGTTTGTCTACTGTGAAAAGAAATGGAGGAGACTCCAACCAATCCATCAACAATCCACTGCCAGCAGATGCAGGCAGTGATTAGACATGACAGCTTTGCAACAGGTTTGAAATCAAAGTGCAGTAAAACCAGCCTGGCTGTCTGTGTGTGTTTGGAAAAGCTGCCCAGGAGCTACAAGGATCCTGAAGATTTTCAGCTTTTCCAACTCCAAGAGTCAGCACACGAACATCAGTGGCTTTGGTGGCACTCCAAGGAGGAAAAAGAAGATCCTGGTAGTAAAACAAAGGATGCTTAAAACTCTCAGTCTGAGAACATGATGGATTTGGAGGATTCTTTGATGTGGTATGTAGAGATCTGGCAGTGCTAGGCAAAGGATTGCATTTGATGACCTTGGAGGGCTTTCCCAACTTTACCCATTCCATGAATCCATGATATTGTAGATGCAAAGCGTAACCCAAAGGCAGGGTGCGCATTCCCAGCTACCCAAAGAGACCACATGAGAGCAAAGACCAAGGACCTGCTGCCTTCCCAACAAAATGCTTGAACTTTTCAGGGCCATCACATAGCCCAAATTACTTGCCCCCTGTTGATAATGCTTAGGATGAGACCCCTAAGCTGTTATCAGCCCATATTGTTTACTGTAAAATAATCTTCCATGCTGAAGGAAAAGGACTTAGTGATTACTCTAAGATCTAGACAATGTGACAGACTTAGCTGGGTATTTTGCACCGCTTTTATGGTGAAAAAAAAATTGCTATTGCTGATGTGATCTGGCAATAAAATATTTTCCATCTGATAAACAGCAGGGAGCTCCCACCAACAGTCAGAAGGAGCTCTGTCGAATTCCTGAGCATTTGTCTGGATGAGACCAGAATGGAGGGAGCACTGAGAACTGTGGGGTGACACCTCAAATTACATCGTGGTGGGCATCTGATCCCAGTCCCTGTGAGCTGAGTGCCAGCAGTCCCACCAATCCTGATGATTGCTTATGGTCTGTCTTTTGGGAATGGCTTCCAAGGCATTCTCAACAACCTGGCAGCTACTTCCAATCCTGCCTGGATGCTTGGAAAAAAAAAGCTACAGCTCCCTCAGAGATCAAGTGGGCAGCAGCCCCTTAACAGGAACTGGTCTGTGAGCTACCACCACATGTCTAATTAATGACCCTGCCGGTCGCAGCTGGAAGAGCTGAGCTGGGGGTGATTAATTAAATTAGCTGGCAGAGGAAATTACAGTGGAAAAGCCAAAGTTTGATTGCTCCATAATTAACCACAGTGCAAATAATATCTGCATCTATAACTTCCAGCGATGAGATCAGAAGCCAATTGAATTTGGCACTGATTGAAGCTGTAAATATCCTGTGGTGAAAAATGATAGGTTTGTTCTGAAGGGGAAACTTACAGAAATGGACATTCAGCGGATGCAGGAGGGGAGCAGGGGACAGGGAGGAAAGAGCACTGGAATTAGATCTTGATCTCAGCTGATTTCTGCAGTTTTCTGCAGTGATAAAAGGACTTAACGTGAAATAGGAAGAAATATTTTACAATCTGAATGTTGTGAGATTTCTTACCAGAGTTTTGGTGAATCTGGAAAGCAAAGGCCACTGAGATCATTCCATTCCTTGCCTTGCTCCAGAGCCTGCGTTTCCTAGTGGTGGGAACCACCATTTTCCTTGGGAAAAGACAGCACAACTCAAGAAATAACCAGTCCAAACACCTACTCCCTGTTCCTACATCCTCCAACCCCTACTCCTGCCCTTAGAAGCACTTTTTTGAATTACAAGAACCCATTTATCCAAGGAGATCACCGCCAAATACCTGCAAACCCCTCCATCCCTCTCTAAATCATTATAATTTCATTAACCCCCTTAAGCATCTCCTGCTACTGAAGACTTGAAATATTTCTTACCATTCTTCTCCAAAATTCTCTATTTTGGCAAGTTATGGTCATGACATGTACCCACCTCAGTCCTGCATCATGTAGGATTACTGTGAGTCTTATCCCTCTTCCACTGCTGGTGAGTTCTGACTTAAAGAATACTCTAGCTTAAAAATTTTTTAACTGTGGCCTGAAATGCAACCCCTTAAATCCCCAAACGAGCCAAGATTTACTTCCATGCTTCTCAAACCGCTATCCAATGTACTCTTTCACAAAAATGGCATGATCCAGAAAATATTCAATTTCTATTTTTTTAAAGCAGTGAAACCAATTTTCCTGAGTGTTGAGTAAAGTGCTCTATATACACATATAAAATAGTATTTCATATTTTATGGATTTTACATTTATTTTAATACATCATCTTTAATTTATCAAGGATGCTATATATATGCTTGAGACATTCTTCATAAATGTGCTAGATAAACTATATATACTTGACCATATTGTATTTACTTGATAAATATGTTTCTCCAAAGGGAAACCACTTTGTGCGGACCAGAATCATCCCATGAAGCAAATTTGTCCCTTCTCCTCCAGACCAAAACACTCTTGTGATTATTGGCATCTACTTGGCCATCAAATCCTCCTCACCAGGGCACCCCTGGTACAAAAAACATTACAATTCCACAAAAAAACAACTGCACAATATTTAATTGTGAACACACAAGTGTTCTCTGCTTTGCCATTTCTTTCTGAAAATCTAGGGAATCATAAAACCAGCTCATTTTTTATGTTACTTTATTACTCCTGGTTGACAACACAACTTTTTCGGGTGTCCTGAGAGCCTTCCCTGTAAGCTGAGTTGGTTCCTGCATGTCCCATTATGGCAGCGAGATGGCCTGGGTGCAAAAAATGCAAACCAAACCTCTCCTCTCCAGGATGCCAAATGCACTTTCCTCTTACAAAATAGCACACTTCATGTCGGAGGCTTTTTTCCTTCTACTTCTGAGGCATCCCATGTTCTCCTCTGCCTCTTATTCCACATCTTAACACACACATTGGTATCAAACAAGCTGAGTGACTCCACAAAATGCAAGTGTGGCAAGAAACACCAGCTAAAAATCAGCTTTGGACACGTATCAGTTTCAGGAGCCCCAAAACTTTGTCAGAAGAGCCAATCTCATCTCTCATTTCACTTGGAGCATTCCCATCACACATCCTCCACATCCCTAAACCTTGTCTGCTCCTTCTCACCTCCCTTCCAAACACCTCAAGACCCCTTGTAAAACACACCATGTCCTTAAAAAACATTCAAAATGTTGGCGACTGATTCTTAACAAACAAAACTTTGCATCTCAAAGGGTCCTTTCCTTTGGCTGCTGAGTTTATCCAGCCTCTGAATAAATTTTGTGTGTGGCGTCCACAGCTGAAACCAGAGCTGGGAGCACCTACACCAACAAAACTGGAGTTCCATCACTCAAAATTGCAATTGCAGCAGTATTTCAAATAATAACATTTATTTTAAACACTATTTTGAATAATATTTGAACTTTTCTTCTTGACCAGAAGTACTGAGGTAATCCTGGTTGTTTTCCGTAGCTGTTTTTTTTTTTCCCCACCTTTTTGCCTGAATGTAACAGGTTAACCCAAGGAAACTCAGGAATCTGTTTAGGACTGGTCTCAGCTGTGGGAGGACAAGTGGCCAAGGCAGATCCGGTCTGGAAAGGCTCAGACAGGAGCACACACATGTCACTAGCAAAGGATGAGAGACGCCAATTTTGGTTTCTTGAGATGAAAAAGTAAAAAAGTCAACTTCTGAATATCATCTTTTCATAAGACATCCTTCCATTTTAGCACACAGTGACACAGTTCTGTTCTTTCCACTTACAGAGGAGTCTTAGAAGCATTCTTGGAGTTGTGATTTAATTGTGTGTGCACCTCAGTTTCCCAAGCCTGGCTGGTGCTGTACAGACAAGTGAAAAAATACAATAAAAACATCCCTTTGGAAAATCTGACCTGGATGAAACCAGGGAAATGTAAATCTTTTGGAGGAAAAGCAAAGTTAGCAGGAAGATTTCTAGGCCATGACATAATCGTCTGTTCAGCATGAAGGCTTTTTAAAGCTCAGCCCATCACATCTTTTGAGGCTCCCCAATTACCAAGACACAGCTTCTTCTCGCTCCCCAAAATCTCACACAAAAATACCTCAGTGACAGGACTTTGCTCTGTCTGCACAATCTGGTTAACAGGCATGGGGAGGGATTTCATCTCCCTCTATTTCCTGTCTCCCACCCCTCACCTGTGCTCCCCTCAGCACATTCCCACCTGCTGTATAATTTCTTGAGAGCTGCTCTGATTTCTTCTGGTCACTCATTTCTGCTGGGGCTTCACTCTGTCTCCCACTCTGGCACCCACACATGGAAAAATCCAGCTGGAAGAGCATTATCCCAGAGAACTGAGAATATTTGAGAGCTGTGGGGAACCTGCATTTGGGCTGCTGTGTATATCAAGTTTCAGTCCAGTCAAAAGCCGGCACCATCTTTTCATTGCTGCCCTTTTCATTTAGTTATCTTACTGAAGTCTTATCTCCCCAGTCCCTTGCCATAGGCTACCAGCTTCCTGCAGAGCCAGAAACAAAGCTTAGTCTTAAACAAAGGGGGGAAAAAAGGGAAAAAAGCACAAAAGAAAGTTGGTCACAGTTACAGTTAGGGAGCCCTGCGGGTTCTGTAGCCAGGACCAAAGCGAGGGGATGCTGCTGCCTCTGTGCCTTGTGTCACCGGCCAGCAAAGCCACCAGGAGCATGGAGAGGCACTGCCTGCCTTCAAAGCATCCCCACCACTGCCTTCAGCCACGCTCTGCTGTCCCAGGAGCTGAAACAGATCCATCCAAATGGCTGATGCGGGCAAAAAGCACAGGAGGAACACATCCACCATCACTGGTGGCAACCGCCAAGAACTTGTGGTCTACAGAACAACCTTCCTGTGACATCCCACCCAGGGAAAAGATAATCCTGGGGATCACCCCCCACCCTCTCCTCAGATTCAACCACATAATCAGTTTATGTATCTCTTTAACAGCAAAAAGTGCAGAAACAGCACAAGGAATTTATACAGCACAAACCAGGAATAAACTGGCTTTACAGCCACGTCCAGAAAGCCATTGGAATTATGTTTGGTTTAAGGTGCCTGGGGGAGACCTCGTGTACAGAGAGGCAGATCTGATCTCAGGGCTGGAGGAATGAAAGGAACAGGTTAAACGTCAACTACACAGAAAAGCTGCAAATAAAAGGAAAACACTTTGCATAAGATTTCTTTCTAATAGATTAGGTATTTTTCAATCTGCTGGGTGTTTCCCCAAGTGCTTGACTCACAGTACTTCCCAAAATACTCACAGATAAGCCTGCAAATCTGACCTGGGCACTCATAAGAGCTGATGCTTGACATTAGGCATTTTTTAACTCAGTGTCTTTATTTTGGCCTTTTTATTATTAGTACAAGTTTAAGCCTTGCAAACAGCTGAATTTTGAGAACAAACAAGTGCCTATTGCTTTTCCTTTTGGAAATACCGATGAATAACTGGTGAAAGAGCACCTTGGTAAGGCTGCCCAGTGCTTTAGACAGCAAACTACATTTTCCAGCGGCTTTTAGCTCACCATATTTAAGATGAAACTCTCTGTATGTATTCCTCAGGTGCTGTGTAGTAGCAATATGTGCATCCACACATGTGGCGTGCAATTTAATTCCAGTGTTAATGACACCAAGGATTTTTCTGAGCAAAAATTAAGCCACAGTGGTTTCCATCTGACTCCTTTTCAGTGATACTGGCCTTTGGCCATCAGCCTGATGTAAGCCATGTTTCCCCACAAGTTATAAATTCACCACCCGTTTTTTTTCCATCTGAAATTAAAATTTGTTTTAATTTGCCCTTCTGTTCCTCTGTTGCAGTTCCACATTGGCCTAAGCAGTTTCTAATAAACACAGTGATAGTCTTCTCTCTGTTACTGAGCTCTGGGTTGACCTTTTCAAGAGGGTTTTGTCCAAGCAGATGTGAAGTCCACTGAAAACACATTGGCCTTCAAATCTCTCTAGCACTAGTAGGTGTTTGGGAGGGAACGAATACAAAGAGAAACAATCAGTCTGTATCTAAACTGAAAGTTAAGTTTGAAGCCAAGGTTTTGAGACCTTCAGGACAGGCACAAACCTACCTACCACATGGGTTCTTACTCCAGCAAACAAACAAAACAAGTCACTTTTTCTACTACTGTTCATCAACTTATGTGAACATTATTTCCCCCCAAAACATCCTCCTTGAGTCCTGAACTCAAATCCTAGATTTTTCCAAGTTTAATTGCTCATCAGCTTCTTTTTCTAGGGAACTTCAGCTTAACGTGGTAGTTTTCAGCATGGCAGACAAATCCACAAAGAAGGAGAACCCAAATTTGTCAAAAATCTCACCAGAATAGAGGTACCTGGAGCTGACTGTGCCTCCAAGGGACACCTTCCCCTGTTCCAGGTTGTTCCAAGTTCAGCCTGGTCTTGGACACTTTCAGGGATTCAATGAGGTGGTACTGATGCTATTTAGATTGAAAAGAAGAACAGCACTGTGGCTTTTTAATAGATGCTTTCATAATCTGCAGAAGGAGACAGAAGCACTATCTTTGCAGGTTTCTCTTTCACCACCACTAAGGAAAACAACAATTGCAATAATTATTGCAAACCAGGCTCCTGTTTACCAGAGTCTGAGCTTTTATCAGAGGCAGCTTTGCACACAAGAAAGGTGCAGCTGAGCCAGGGAGCATTTCATCTAAAGCACTCATTAACTTGGACAAGCGGGGTCGAGGGTGTTGTGGTTGTTTGTTTTGATTTTTAATCATCCAGGCATCTCCCAGGCTGCCATACAGGCACCGGTGTTTCACTGGATCAGCTTCTGGGTGACAAGGGCTGCCAAGCAGCTGCAAGGACAATAAAACTCAGTATTACTATGACTACTACCACCTTTAATCTTTGGAGTACTGCATTTGAGCTTCCAAGGTCTCCCAAAAGCTGAAGTCTGACCAGCAGCCACCCAGGCTGACGTTCCACTCGCCTCACTTAGCTCTTCCTGTCAGATGCATTTCCTGGAAGCTACTGGTGAGTGACAATTTTATTTTTTTGTTTAAATTTAATTGCAAACAAAACCAGTGTGGGAGCACATGAAGGGTTCACTCCTCCAGCTGTATCCTGGAGTTTACTGGCAGCGGTGAATCAGTCTATTTATGTGTTTGAGAACACAATGCTGCCGTAACTAATAATTTATCCATTTTCCTCATTAACTCCATGAAATATCTGCTGTCCAAAACAGAGCTAATAGAACTCCAGCTCGCTGGGAGTCGTGCTGCTCAGCGGAGTTCAGCCACCAGGAAGAGCAGGAGCGAGTTTTTACTGATCCCTTCCCAAAGTCCAAGCTGGAAACCTTAAGCCAAACCTGAAGTCAAACCTGTGCTCCCTGAGCAGCTGTTGGGCCGGCAGCAGCCCAGCTGTCTAAACTTTATTGGCAGCAAATGTCATTCTTGCACACGAACTGCCTGCCTGGAAGAGCCAAAGGCACATCTTGGGCTATCACATCCCATCACGCTCCCCAACGAGATGTGAAAACTGGAATGGGAAACGTCAACAGAGCCTGGCCACAGCGAGGAGCGGGGCATGCCCGCTGACAAACGTGCATGCCATGACAGAGATGGGCTTGGAGTTGCAATTAGTGGCACTGTCATTTTCGGGTGCTCCTGCCAATTAATTAAGCCTGTCAAATGGAAAAACAGCGGCATTCACATGATAATTTATATCGGGAGAGACTAGCCTGGCAAAGCTGCCGCTGCCGCCAACAAAATCCCCTNGGGGGGGGGGGAAGAAAGAAAGAAAGTTAAACTGTCCTTGTTATAATTGTTAACTCTGATCGCTCAAGTAGAAGACGGGCTGATTAAAACTCCAAACGAGCCCCCAGCTTGCTTAAATCTCAGAGTCCGGAATGATAGAATCAGAGGAGTTTATTCATACCATTAAGCCCCAGAGAACTTAATTGAAAGAAGAGCATAGCCTGGACCTTGACAAGCGGGAGGTCACAGTAATTGCTGCCGGACATATTTAACATTAAGATAATCAGGCCATTAATTACCCTTTGGATCATTAAATCAGCCAGTTGCAAAATGAAATTTCTGCCTCTATTACTCACTTGAGAGACCACAGGGGTGGCTTTTAATTTATCAGTGAGCTTGAGATACAAAGGACCAGGCTTGGGGAGGAAGGAAAAGGGGGAGAAAGGAGGGGGTTTGCTTCAGCACAGGCAGGAATATCAATCCGCCATGCTTGGTGATCGTGGCAAATTAACTAGGTAAGATAACCTCAGCTTCTAAAGGCAGAAGCTGGGGGTATGTAAATAGATGAGGGCAGACAGGGAGATCAGAGCCTGCACACCACTTAGCAGGATAATAAAGGAAATCATCCTTGATTATCAGTGCTAATTTGGACACTGCCGGTAGCTTGTTATGCGTGTTCTGAGTAGCATTTAATTAATTCAATTGCTTGTTAATGAGGGAAGTGACATGTGGGGAGCAGATGCCACCCAACTGCAGATGGGTTCTGGTCAGCCCTTCACAATAAAATCTTGTCTTTTTTTTTTTTTTCTTTTTTTTTTTTTTTTTTTTTTTTTTTTAAACCCTTCCCCCAGCCCTGGAAGGGGAAAGGTGTCAGGTGTGGAGGAGCACTGAAAAGGCACAGAACACTGACCTCATCAGGCCAAGATCTGCCAGGGAGCTGATAATCACAGAGAGTGAGGTACCTGTGCTCCCCCAGGCCTATTCATTCCTTCTGCCAGGAATCTGAGACCAGCAGCACCACAAACTGATGGCCAAAAGGAGCAAGGGGTGAGGGAGAGATGGAACACAGCAGCCCTACAAGATCCAGGATGCGAGAGCAGGATCTGAATCCTCCGTTTCCCTGAGTCTGCCCTTTATTTATGATGAAGGATTAATTATTTTTAGAAAGAAAAGGATGAACATTTTCATGGACAGCATGGTGCAATATTTTTCATCCAAGTCACTCCCTCAGTGACCAGCTCAGTGTCGTGACCGCACTCTTCGGGGCAGCACAAGCCAGGCTTTGGTGCAGGACTGTAAAACTCAGCTCAATACAGGGCAGCTGCATAATGTTGTCCCTGACACCATTAAACTGAGTTCGTTAGTGAGCAAGGATCAAACTGGATCATCCCTCGTACGGTGAGAGTCAATTCCCAACACTGCTGGCTCCTGAATCGTGGCTGCTCAGCCAGTGTTGGATTCTCCTGTAACTTTTGGTACCCAGGATAGATAGAGAGACACAACTGCTGCTTATGCTCCAAGCCCCAGTAAAGAGCTTAAAACTATGCATTCCATTCATCCCTCAATTCAAAAACAGTTTTAATGGAATCAGACGTTCCACCTGTTTGTGAATATCCTCAAAAAGAGGGTGAAATGGTGGAGCCCAATCTGTGTGTAGCTAATGCAGATAAAATTTGGCATTGTTTGAATAGCAGAACAAGAAGCATGGCTGGGATGGTGCCTAGATATGACCCTGCTGTCCCTTGGCTTGCCTGGCAACTTCCAGCCAGTGGAGGTGGTACATCCATCCCAATACTCCCAGGGAGACAGAGATGGAGTCAGGGAAGCTCAGGGAAGGAGGGCGAGGGAGCAGATAACCTGCTCCTGGAGCGGGCAGAGGGATGGGAGCATCTTGTCTCGTTAGGAAAAGGCCAACACCACTTGGGGAAGTCAACGGTGGCAAGTGAGCCTGCAAATCAGAAGCTACATGAGGATGAGGACAAAGCAAAACAAGTGAGGCATGTCCAGAAAAAGCTAAATGTCTGCTAGGAGATGGACACACCAGTGCAAAAGGCAAAGAATTCCCAAGCTGGCTTCCCCACATCTCCAACATTCCTCCATGGAGCTGCTCAGCCCCACAGGGCTTCTCCAGTGCTGCACCACACCAAAGCAGCATTGTGAAAGTGTGCTTAAACAGTATCAATAGCAATTAGAGGGAAAATCCTGATCCCATCCCCAGCCCCAGTTAATTGTCGCAACATTGATTTACTCTAATTTGACTTTTCAGTCCAAATTAAACCCGCATTACCCAAGGAGGGACTGCAGGCAAGCTCCCCTCGCTCGCACCCTCCCATCCAAGACAATAAATTTAATATTGAATACACTTTGAAAAAAACACCTGGTGGTTGTTGCAGGATCCATACTGAAAGATCTTTCTCCTTTTCTCACTCTTTTTCTTTTTTTTCTTCCTGCGAGTAATTAAAAGATGCTTTTCTTGACTAATGATTCCCCTGTTTAGGAATGGGAAGTCGATACTCCTTCACCAGCAGTCAGCTTCAATTTGTCACAGGCCTCTCGAAGTTTGCGCAGCGTTCTTGGGGCTGCTGGTAATTGCTGGAACCAATTACCAGCTCTCCAGAGCTGACCTAATCGGGGACCCACGGACACCACAGCTCAGAGCTCAGCTGGTCCCTGCTCCCTTTCACACTCAAGTGTTTGCCTGTGCTTGGGTCTTCAGGCGCTTCCCCAACTTTTCATTCTCATGTTTATTCCTCCTTCCTCCCTGAAATCCCAGCAACACCCTCAGCTCTCAGCTTTGCCTGATGCCAGTGATTCACCCTGTACCACTTCTCTGGGGATCGCACCACACCTGTGTCCCCAAAACCTTCCAGTTCAGTGGCAGAGGCCATCGTGGGCGCTGCTTTTCACTTACAGGGGCACTGAACCACTTGGAGATCTGCCTGAAGAATTCCAGGATGGTTTGGGCTGGAATGGACCTTAAAGTCCATCTCATCCCACCCCAGCCATGGGACACCTTCCACCAGACCAGGGTGCTTGACTCTCCAACCTGCGATCACCTGGAATATATTAATATTAGAGGATATTCCAGGGCAATATATCCCTAATCAATGCTGGAGGGATAATGCCTTTTGCTAAAGAGCTCCCAGGCTTTGAGTTTTACATACCCTCCAATCTCAGAACCTTTCTGGCCTTCAATGTAAGTGTCTAGGTTTATCTTTTCCCATGATTTGCTTGGATGATGAATTTGAAGTGCATCTGGGTGGGCTAGAAAAAGACAGCAGTATTTCATGTGGTTTAATCACAGAATCTCCTGAGCTGAAAGGGACCCACATGGATCACAGAGTCCAGACCCTGCCCTGCACAGACATCCCAGTAATCCCAGTCTGTGCCCCCTGGCAGTGTTGTTCAAATGTTCCCTGGGCTCTGGCAGCCTGTGCCCATTCACTGGGAAGCCTGGGCAGTGCCATGTTAAGGTCTTAAATTTGATAACACCTTTTTTTTTCACTGTGCAATGAAGGGAAGCTCTACTCACAGCCTGACATAGCTCTGTTTTCAGAAATACTGATGACATTTTTCTGGGTAAGATTCCTTAATCATGCCATGACTTAGAGTAGCTATTTGGCAATTCCTCCTGTCAAAAACCATCTCCATGGATCCCTTCACCTTTTCCTCTACTCCACAGAAACACACAGGATGCCACTGCAAGCGTATAGTGATCAGTGCCAACCTCTCCCAGGCTGAAGGGACTGCTTTGACAGCCACATTATGACTTTCAGGTTCCTTTTAGTACAGACTGTAAACACTCCTTGAGCCTTCCAGCCCAACAATTCAGTATTTGTGGAGCAGCTCATTACTTTTTTTTTGTTTTGTGCCCCTAGAAATCTGTGGGCTTCCACTGATGGCTTAATCTCCGATAGAAACACACAAGACAAAAAGGTGAAACCCGCCTGACCCCCTCTAAAAGTGTCCATTACGGGCCCATCACAGAATCAGATTCCCAGAATGGTTTGGGCTGGAAGGGACCTTCAGGACCATCTTGTTCCACCCCCTGGCATGGGCAGGGACACCTTCCACTGTTCCAGGTTGCTCCAAGTCCCCTCCAACCTGGCCTTGGACACCTCCAGGGACAGCCACAAATTCTCTGGGCACCCTGTGCCAGGGCCTCCCCACCCTCAAAGGGAGGAACTCCTTCCCAATATCCCATCTAACCCTGCCCTCTGGCAGTAGGAAGCCATTCCCCCTTGTCAAGTCATTCCATGCCCTTGTCCAAAGTCCCTCTCCAGTTCTCTTGGAGTTGCCTCTTCCTACTTCAGTCCCTCAACAACAAAAGGAAGGTTTGTTTAACCCTCCTTTCAGGTCCATTTCAGCTGCTTTCAATCAAATTTCTCATGCAAAACTCCAAAAAGTGGTGAGAATATGGAAAGGAGAGCCTCTGCTCGAAGAAGCTGAATTTATTTTCTCACCTCAGCTTGAACAGAGGGATTGTGATGCAGGCAGAGACTAAAGGGAAGCACAAAAGGAGGCACACACTTTGAAAAAGCAGACTTTTCTGGTATTTACGTGAAAAATTGCATTTCAGTCCCTGCTGCAAATAGCAGAGGAATGGGAGCAGCAAAGCAAGATCGCAATTGCTTTGTGGGAAAATTTCCACATCATCCGAATTCAACTTTTTCTAGCACCTCCTCTATCACATAAGTGTGAACCTGGACACCGAGCTAGGAAATCCTATTTATGAAATTAATCTTTTTGTCCAAAAATGTTGCAGTGCAGGAGAGAAAGTGCAGTGGTATCAGTGACAGTCAGAATCAGCTGCATATAACCATGAAGATGCACAGAAACAAAGTGGGAGAATTAAAATAAGCCCTGAGTATGAAATGCTAAGAGAAAAAAGTTGATTTTCTACAAGTAAAATTCAATCCCGAATGAATTATCAATTTAAATAGATGGTGCTCTTTTCATCACAATCACATGGATTTTAGATTTTTTCATTATGTTTATTATATGACTACTGAAATAATGTGATTTTTCTTTTTTTAAAAAATAGAATTCCAATTTAGTGCAAGCATTTTCCTTTCAGGGGTTTAGTACTATTGCTCCATCTCACCTCAGTAGTAAGGAGCAACATACATTTGTGAGGTGCAAGAACATAAACTCTCTGTATTAAAGTGATAGTAATGACTGCAAATTCATTTCAATCTACTTGATGAAACCATTGTGTCTAATAATACACAGGTATAGAGCAGACATCCCATTTCTGCCTGAACAAAACCTTTCTTTGGGGCTCTTTGAGCACTTTTAAATGCACAGCCATTCATCTAAGTAGCCTGATTAATGTAGCGGCTTCATTCTCTAAGATGAACCAAAGGTGGCACCACAAATTCATTTTTCAGGGCTAACAAAATAATGCAATAAGAAACAGTTGACTTTATTACACACAACAGCACAAACCCAGCCCTCTGCTGCAGGAGGTGGCCCAGGTATAGTGATCATTCCACCTGATCCAAAACTGGAAAGAGTAATCTCAAAACATCTGTCTTTGACCCTGATCAGATAATTTAAGCATAAAAGCCCCTAGTTTTAGGTATGACAACGCAGCACAGGAAGATTTTCAGTGTGTGGAGCTATGAGAGGCAGGTAAAATGCTGCTCTCAAAGTAAACACCTCCCAGCAAGTTGTGGTTTCACATAAATCACACACAAAAAAAGTAATCAAGTCCATGTCGAGCAGGACTTTGAACACACCTGAGAAGAACCAAAGACCTGACAGCCAGGTACAAATTCCCAAGTGAGCCTGAACCTCTGAAGGGAGATTACTAATGACAAACTGATAGTCCAAGAGGCAGGAACTTTGTGGCCCACTGAGACAAAGGAGCACATGACAGGATAATTTAGATGGAGGAAGAAGCAGGCAGGAGGTTTCCATCTCCCACTGAACAGAAAACTGCAGAGCTGCTGAGGAAACCTTCCCAAGAGCGAGAAAGTAATGAGGTCACTCAACTTTTGCCACCCGCTCTCTGACACACGTTCCTCCTGGGCAGGCAGTGAGGATATAAATAATGACTTTTCTACCAGGGAGAATTTAAAAGCAGCAGTGTCACGCGGCAGGCGAGGCGGAGCGAGCAAAAACCCACCTGGTGGAGTCTGAGGAAGGCTTCACGTGGCCCTGGCTGTTCTCCTCCCACACACTGTTGGCCAGCTCGTTGCCAATGGCTGACATCACCTTGATGAGCTCGATGGGCCAATCGTCCAGGTCCAGGGAGCGCACCCGGGACAGGTGCGTGCCAAGGTTGCGGTGGATACCTGAGCATTCGATGCAGATGAGGGCTCCCAAGTTGAGGCTGGCCCAGTCGGGGTCTGCAGGACAAGGGACACAGCAATTAGGACATGGGAACACCCAAGAGAGCCTTCCAGCTGGTGTTTGTGTCTGAAGATTTTGGCTCTGGAGGAAGGTCTTGTCCTAAAGTGCAGCTGGAAGGTCTTCCAGGGTCAGTAGAGATGCCAACCCTTCAGAGAAAATGTAAGGAGTAAAGAAAAATAAAATGTGGTGTCTCAAAAGATGTATCACTCCATTTCCAGTCAAAAACCCCTATGAATTAGAGGGGAAATGAGGAACAAAGAAAATACAAACCATGGTGATGGGTAAGAGATGATGAAGCAGTGAAGAAAGCCCCTCCCTGGGAACCCAGAGCTGCTCAAAGGAGAAAAAAAATAGAGCCTAGAAACAATTACCTTGTGCTAGTACATCAGCTCCCTTAATAATCACCTACACCATCAGCTACGTGTGGCTCTTCCATCTGACTCTTCTCCCAGCTCCAAAATCAGGGGGATAAACACGAAGATGGAAATGTCTCACTTGGAACAGCTCCAGTTCCAGGGCACGACCCAGATGGATTCCACTCGCCCCCAAAAAGGGTGAGCCTGGGACAAACCTGACACAAGACGGGAAATTCAATTTCCCAACGTGGTTCAAAGCTCTTTTGCCACTGGCCTGTGTAATTTAAATCTAGATCTGCATGGACTGCCCTCTCTAACAAACATTCATTTTAACAAAGGCAACTGAAGACACATGAGAGGCATTTTTGTTGTTTTCTTCTAAACCCCTGTTGTCAGATCTTTTCTTCATGCCTTACTCTGTGTATCCCAAAGAACTAGCCCAAATTCCAAGCAGGAAAATGGGGATTAATTAAGAGGGCAGGCAATTCTTATTCCTACCTAAAAAAATCTGGAGTTGACAGGAAATGAATTTTCAGCGTTTCCTTCTGTTCCGAAAAATTCATCCCAAGACTCAACTTTGTGTAACCCACAACTGAAAATCTATTTCTGGCAGCCTAAATATGTGGAAACAAAACATTTTCTAGTTCTTTGCCATGAACTTTTCTTTTGTTTGGACAAAAAATAGGAAATCAAAACTCATAATTTAAACTGTGAGGTGCCACATTTCACTGAACACACTGACTGACTTTCTTTAACTAGTCCATTGAAATCTAAAAATCAGACCAAGAAGAAAAATCCCCCATCTTATCCTACTTGAGCAGAAAAACACATCTTTTGTTTAAAAGTTCCTGTCTATACCAAGTCTTATACACAATTTAAAATCTACACTAGACATACACAGCATTTCAGAGCTCCAAAAAATCAGGTGAGACAGAACTCCTGCCATGCTTTCCAAGCTTCAACAAACTACACTTCAACAACTTCAACAAACTCCTTTAACTCCATAATTCTTCAGATAACTCCATTGTTGTTTTTCCACTGGGGGAAGCAGTGGTGTATCTCAAACATGCTAAAAAACCCCCAAAATCACAATTTATTGGTATAAATTTGAACACAGCAAGTACTAAATTGAAATTTGCAAATCGTGACTTGGTTGAAACCCCTGACCTGCAAAGGCCAGGGTTATCCTCACAAAAATCCAAAGTGCAATGAGCTTTAAGAGGCATGAACTCAGAATGAAGCAAGAGAATGGAATACTATCTTACATTATTTCAATTGTTTTGGCAGAAATGGTGTTAAGGACCTGACTTCCCTCCCAAACACCTCTCTACTTGAAGCACATGAAGTGCATCTCATACTGAAAAATTCTTTAAATATTCACCTGCTTCAGAGCATCACAGAAGGGTTTGGGTTGGCAAAGCCTCTCCATTGCCAGCACTGCTATGACTGAAGGAGTCCCCCAAAACAACAAGGAAGTTCCATGAAACTCTACCCAGATGTTATTTTAATTTTCAATGATCTGACAACAGTCAGCTGAGTGGGAAAGTGACAAACAAGGAAAGGAAAGGGCTGAGTTCATTATAAAAATGAAAGCTGTTATCACCAATTCACCCCAAAAGTGGTCAGAAAGCTGTAACTACTTAAAGTTGGGTTTTCCACTTTTAAGATGATACAAACCCAGCTTCCTCTTCCTGCTGATGGTTAGAGTAATTCTGAATTGGAGGATGCTTACAAGCATGTGGCATGTGTGGCCATCAAAGTTTGACAGTAAAAGGAAGAAAAAGCCCACTCAGTGCAGCTAGAGGTGCTTTACTCAAAATTGGTCAAACAAAAAATGAGCTTTTTAGCACCATTGAATCCAGATTACAATTTTCAGCTGTCCATATTCTCAAAAGTGCTTGGCTCACTCCTTCCCTAAAAACTTCTTCCCCACTCTGACTAGCACTTCAATCAGCTTCACCATTTGGAGGTGAAAATTCTCTTAGGGGAATTACCCCTCCCCACTGTCTCCTTCATCCCTTTGGATCCAAGGAGGCTGATGAAAGGCTTAACCTTCCTGAGGTCAGCAGCTGCAAGATATCCCTGGGCTGAGCAGGGTGAATTTCTAGAAGGAGCAGCAGAAGAGCCAGGGAAAGAAGAAGCAGGGGTGAAGGCATCTCTAGTTGCAGCAGAAGAGAGAGAAAAGTTTGCAACTCTCCTATTCTTTGAGGTTTTTTTTCTTATTTTGCATGAAAAATTGAATTTTGTGATGGGTAGGACAAGACTGCCCAAATTATTACCTAAGTGTTTGGTTTTCAAATACAAGATACACCAGAGTAAGTGATCAGACTCCTGAGCAAGAAAACTCACGATGAGAATCCATATTTTTAAACCCTATTTTCTTCTACAACAGCAAAGACCTGATGTTCCATGTTCTTCAGATATCTTGAAAGAGGTGACTCATATTTATCCTCTGGCAGAGCCAAAATCCCAAAATTCCACAACTGGACCACCTTGGGTGGCTTCTCCAGACAAAGCCAGCACCAGGGCTCCACTGCTTTGAGAAAAGGTAACACCAATTTCCTTTTGAAACATGAAATCAGACCTTGGGCACAAACTCCAGCTCCTAAAGAGCACCTTGCCTCACCTCTTGTTCTGGGATGGGGATGTTAGAAGGAGAATACTGAATAACTTTAGCTGGAGGCTGCCAAAGGTCCAGGAGGCTGGCAGCACACAGCTGCTGGATTAACATCCAACAAGGCAGAATTCCCCAGTGAAACAAAGTGCTGCATCAAGTGCTCAAAAGGCAAAGAGCACCAGAAAGAGGAGGAATGAGACTTCTGAAGTGGCAGATTGATGGCTCCTGAAGAGAGCTGAGGGATGGCAACATCTCACACTCCTGTGCTCCCAAATACCTGGCTCTGTGGAGACGCAAACAACGTGACAGTTCCAGGGAGTGCTGGGGTTTGTGATGTTAAGCACTCTGGGGGTAAGGATCTGCCCAGGCAAGGCAGGAAGGGAGGCAAGGGAATAAAGCAAAGCCCTGCAGAAAAAGCAGCAGGTTGAGGTTCACCCCCTATGTGTGTGTGTGTGTGTGTGTGTGTGTGTTTACATTGCAACATCTTTGGAAATATCTCGTATTTTTCCAAAGGAACAACAGCAGGCCTTAAAATCAGGAAGGTCAAACAGCAAGAGGGGTCAAAGAGGGTATAAATCATTGCTGAGAATACAAACAAGTCCAGCTGAAATTCTAAAATCATCCCCTCAATAAAAGCTACACAACAGAGCGTTGCCAAAATGGGCTGTCCCACTCTGCCCTCTCCCAGAACGTGTTCCTGGCACATCCCCACTGCTGGCACCATGCACAGGAGGCCAGCCTGACCCATGAGCAACCTGGCTGGAAACCAGGTTGGTTGGGGGTGAGGGAGAAACCCAAAAAAGCAAGAATAAGAGCACTGCTTTCTTGCACAAGCATTTTCCAGCACAACATCCAGCCTGGCTGCACAAATCCTGGGATATGTATATGGCTGGGGAGAGAAACACGAGCCTTGGGGATAGTGTGGAGTTTGGGAAGAGTTGAGACGGAGCAGAAGGATGCAGTGGGTGTGCAAGTTGTCTGCACTGAAGGGATTGCATCTTACAGCTATATAATATAATCCCCCATAAATACATATATATAAAAACAGAATGGATTTGTATATTTTGTAACTATATATCTGGTTAGCAAGGCTAGGAAAATGCCACCCACAGTGGAGCAGGACTCAGCACCACTCCCACTGTGGGCTGCTCAGAGGCAGCAGTGAGTACTTCAAATGAGCTAAATGTCCATGTAGGTCACTCCCAGACCCCCTCCTCCTTATCCACAGCACACCACCCCTCCTGCCTTCCTCCTGAGCTGCATCAAAGCTTTGGGGGAAATCTCAATGATAGCCAGATCACTATGAAAGCACACTAATAAATAAAACTCACTTTGGGTTGCAGGTGCTAAAATACCACTCAAACCAAGCTTTTCCCTGGTTTAATGTGTGCTGAATCACTTACAGTGAAAGCAGAGATCAAATTATTGGTGCAAAAGCACCTGTATTTGTGTACAAATGTTCTTTTTACCCTGGGGTGTCAGAATGGCTTAGAGCAGGAGCCAAAATCCCAAGTGTCCAATCTTTAAAGATAAAAATCACACCTGAACAAAATAAGCAAATATTTTTCCATTTTAAGCATGTGTAAAAATTGCAAGGAAAGTTCTGACTTCCAAATATCAAAGAAATAAAAATGCACAAGTTCTCAGTCCTTCAGCTCCTACAACTAATTGCTTTAGAGCAAAAGAACTTCCTTTCTGTGGCTTTGTTGCAAACCCCTGGAACTAAAGAGCACCAGAATAATGGCCTCAGTCAGGGTTAGTGAGGTGAAGCACAGCTCAAAGTATTCCTGAGAACACTCTTCTGAACACTAAGTATATGTTTAAAAAAAAAAAAAAGGAAAGAAACACAAAAGGGAAGAAAAAAAAAATCCGAAATCAGTTTTCTAGTATCCAGATATAATGAGCAATGACTTTGGTTTCTTCTTCTGACAAGCAAGCCTAAAAAACCAAACCAAAAAACCAGCAATCAAGCTCTAACTCTTTGAAAATATTACCACGGCACGTGTGCCCCCACCATGCAAAACAGGAGGGAAATGGAAGGGACTAATGTCAAACAGCAAACTCTTTGCCTTTTCTTTGAAGGGAACTACAGAAATGCTGACATTCAATGTGGAACGAGGGGAAAAACTTAGGATGCACTTGATGTGGCAAATGTTGAGCAAAAACTAAGATCAAATAAATCTGGTTAAGCAAACTCCTTAATGAAGCAGAAATGTGCAAACAATAGAGGGGATGTCACACCAGGAAGGCCAGGGCCGGGTGTGCCCCCAGGTCCTGGCCAAGGAGAAGAGATCAGAGCTGAAGTCAGGTGGCTGTACTCACTCTGTGCCTCGCAGTCCACGCAGTGGGAATTGCCTCTGATGTTCCTGATGGACTGCAGGGCCATGGCCTCGTTCTGGCTTGTCAGGCGGGACTGCGGGGAGTCAAAGACATGAATGAGCTGCAAGCAAGAACCCAAAAACCCAAATGACACAACTGTCAGCTGAATGAACAGTGAACCCCAGAGCTCAGACCAAGGTTGAATGAATATGGTCAAAGAACCTCAAGTCTTGATTTGCCTCTCAAGGAGCAGTGATCCTTCGGCTCCTCCAAGACTTTTGGGGTCTCCAGCCTGGATTCTAACAGAGGGAAATTGAGCTTGAGAATGAGCTGTGCTCTTCCTAAGAGCAGCAGTCACACTGTAGGTTTGCTTCTGGAGATAAATGAGACAAGAGTATTATTTTACAAGATCGATTTCCTTTATTGATGTGTGTGCTTGTGCTAATGAAGACTAAGCGACGGTTTCCAGAAGCGGCTGGAACTTTTTCATCATCCTAAGGTCAGATTTCACCTGGTGGCTCCTGTTTAAATGCTCCCCATGATGACCTGCCCATGACCTCTGCTTGGAGAGACTCTCCTGATGTACAGGCACTTCAGCTCTACCCAACTAAAATGCCTTGAGGGCTCCCTGAGGTGTGACTTAAGCAGGACTTGTGGATATCCATGACACAGCTTCCATGAGACATCTGCTAAACCTGCCCAGCCAACTGCCCTTTGCTGTTCCAGCTAGCTCTTCTGACATGCTTTGGGAACCCAGTGAGAAAAACCTCTCTGACCAGTTGCCCATTCACACTTTATCCTCTTGTGTTAAACTTTTTATGCAGGTGTTAATGTACAAACTTCCCCTTATGTGCTCTAGTAACACACACACATCAGAATGTGTGAACCCATGAAAAACAAGAAAAATGTAAGCTGTGATTTTCCTCCATCTCGAGAATATATTTTGGAAAAAAATCCATTTTTTAGCACAGAATGGGAAGTAAATTGTGTTATGATGATGGTAATTACTGGTGTTTGATCTCCTCTGGCACACTAGAGCAATGAAAGCAGGCATTAATTTAAAAATATGAGTCTCTTCCTTGCAGTATAAAATCATGAAAGACAACTGTTAGGTGGGTAATACTAAAGGATCTACAGTTCTGGACAATTACTGGCCATTTCTCTCCCTCAATCACTACTCAGCACCTTGCTCTCTCCTGTGAAGTGTTTACAGACTCAAGACACAGAAGTTCTCCCAAAAATGAGCATTGTCTGAAGATGTCTCATATTTTAAACATTTGTTTTGACGAGCAAAGACGAACAAATTCCTTCTCTCATCAAAGGAAAGCATTCCAAGGGAGAAAGCTGCTCCTCCCAGGCCATGTTCTTCCCTCAGGAAGCTCCAACCCTGCTCAGCTGTGGGGGTAACACACACACATCTTGAGGAGCATGGGCTTAAAATGCAGAATTTGCTGTCACCCTAATGATCACCTAACCCATGGCTCACTGCCAGTATCACTCTGTGCTCCATACCTTGTTCTTGCTGCTCTCACAGGACTGTAAACTGGCCAGGATTTGGCTCTCTATGGCTTGGACCCAAGCATCCCTCTCTTCATAGGTGGCTGCTTCAAAGTGCCAGGTCTGGCCCGTGAGAGAGACGATGATAAACTCAAAGTTTTCTTCTTGTTCTGGGGAAAAAAAAAAAGAAAAAAAGAAAGAAAAAGAAAACCATAGGAACAAAAGATTAAGTTAAGGATAGCGAAAAGTAGCTGAAGCAACCGTGGCTGCTAAGAACTTTTGTTACACAATGGCTTTAAGTGGAAGGAGGGTAGATGTAGATGAGATACTGGGGAGAAATTCTTCCCTGTGAGAGTGGGGAGGCCCTGGCACAGGGTGCCCAGAGCAGCTGCAGCTGTCCCTGGATCCCTGGAAGTGTCCAAGGCCAGGTCGGCTGGGGGCTTGGAGCAACCTGGGATAGTGGAAGGTGTCCCTGCCCATGGCAGGGGGTGGCACTGGACAATCTTGATGGTCCCTTTCAATCCAAACAATTCTGAGATTGTGCAAATCCTGTAAGTGCAGGTCTGGACATGAGGTTTCAGGCTGGATCCTGCCCTGCACAGGGCACCGCAAAACAACCAGGATCCACTGCTTTCTCTTAAAATGCTATAAAGATAAAGCATTGGTTTGGGTAAATACTCAGTCCCTACGTTTGTGAGTTTAGAATCAAGCCTGTAGCATAATCAATCATAAAGTGGCCAACAAACATCATTGAAATTTAAACCTGAGATGCTAAAAGTGGCATAATGTAAAAATCAAAGGGTGGTACAAAATAAAAGATGAATGGACCACAAAGAGCTGACAATAAAAATGTAGCAATTTATTCTCTTCTTTCAACCAGTTTTTACAAGCACAGCTATATTAAAGCAGATGTGGACCTTTTCTCCTCTACAGCATAAACACTGGGATAATAATAATAATAATAGTAATACTACTACTACTACTACTAGTACTACTACTAGTACTAATTATTATTATTATTATTACTATTACTAGGCTATAATACAGGATTAAAATCAGTTCAGCCTCTTCACCATCCACATCCGGCATGGGAGATGAGAAAATTATCTGAGAAGCCAGGAGAGAGGGTCAGTGAAATATCCTTAGGGCTACTGGAGGATAAGGACAAGTATTCAGGCCAGAGGAGCAGCACACAGAAATACCAGCAGAACTGAAATAAATGGACACATACCCCACCTACACATGGGACACCAATGCCAAATTAAAAAAATCAAGGAAGCTGAAACAGAGCAAGTGCAATTGGGAAGGGCTGGCACAAAGCATGAAAGGAAAAGAATAATAGAGCGCAAAATTCTGGCGAACATCAGCCATAACGAGCTTCAGAAAGAACATTTTGTCCGATAATGACTTATTATATATTCAGAGCCATGACACTACTGTGTTCCCTCATCATCCATAAACATGCAAAGATCAGGGACAAATCCAGCACCATATTTCAAGACAGCACTGCTGCCTGCTGGCAGTTGTGTTCCTAAGCTGTGGGACAAGGGGTTTTCTTGGATAAGCTCCATGTCAGCAAGGCCAGTGCCTGCACTGCTGCAAGGATGCCTCGAAAACAGCAGGAGGTGACTTGGCACCTTGAGGCGGGGATAAACATGGAGCTGAAGGTTATTTTCAGGGGCAGGAAGTACCTGAAGCAGCAGCTGTACTGTAAAACAGTGAATGCGGTAAGTGGGAAAAGAAATCAATCAATATCCAGAGTTGTAAGGGATCCAGAAGGATCATCCAGTCCAAGCCCTGGCCCTGCACAGACACCCCAACAATCCCAGCCTGTGCATCCCTGGGAGTGGCTTCCAAACTCTCCTGGAGCTCTGGCAGCCTCAGGGCTGTGCCCATTCCCTGGGGAGCCTGGGCAGTGCCAGCACCCTCTGGGGAAAAACCTTTCCCTAATCTCCCTGACAGGCCTAAACCCCCCTGACACAGCTCCACGTCATTCACTTGGGTCAAAGATGAATGATGCCAATGCACAGCTACAGGTGTTCCATTTTAGCAACACCGTGTTCCAAACAAACTGGTAGAAATATTGCCCAAAATGCCAAGAATAAATCATGGACAAAGCCTCATTTATCAAGGAGAGCTTTCAGCGTTTCATGAGGAAGATCTAAGAGAAACTACTCCACAATAAATGAAGTTACAGTCAGTCCTGTGCACTCTTCTGTAGGACAACACAGTTAAGGGCTCTGCAGCACCACTGAATCCTCTGATCTCCTCTTTAATAATGCTGATCACACATGTGGAGCTGGAAGGATATTGAAAATTTTGAGGTCCAGACAAGGGAACAGAGATGGGGAAGGAGCTGGAGCCTCAGGAGGGGCTGAGGGAGCTGGGAAAGGGATTCAGCCTGGAGAAAAGGAGGCTCAGGGGGCCCTTCTGGCTCTGCACAACTCCTGACAGGAGAGGACAGCTGGGGGCATCAGACTCTGCTCCCAGGGAACAGGGACAGGAGGAGGGGAAACGGCCTCAGGCTGGGCCAGGGAAGGTTTAGTTTGGATATCAGGAGGGATTTCTCCATGGAAAGGGTGGCCAGGCCTTGGGAAGGGGCTGCCCAGGGAGTTTTGGAGTCCCCATCCCTGGAGGGCTTTATAAGATTTGTAAATGTGACTCTTGGGGACAGAGATTAATGGTGAATGTGGCACTGCTGGATTAACTGCCGCACTTGATGATCTTGTAGGCCTTTTCTAAGCTTAGTAATTCCACGGTTCTATATCCACTGAAGCTTTAGATTTACTCTCCAAAAAGCTGTGCAGGTTGAAGACATCTTCCCTAATTTTTTCTGCTTAAACACACCAATATTTTTTTCCCCTCACCAAACTCAACTGTGAAACAAAGCAGCAATGCCTGCTCCACATCACCCTCAGGGCAATTCCTTCAGAAGACAAGGAACAAACCTGTTCCTGTACTTCCTTAAGCACAGCATGCAGGAACAGGAAAATCCAAGCGGGAGGATGAAGTTGTTCACTTTTACTCTTCAGTCAAATTATAGGTTGTGCTATTTAAATCCCTGTGAGCCTAATCACAAAATTTTATTAAACAGTTTTCCATGTTTAACAGTTATTCATGGAAAGGTCCACTATAATAGTATTTTAGCACCATCAACCTGTCGAAATCAACCTGCCCAATTACTCCAAACTACATTAATAACACCGGATATTACACTAATTGTGTCCAGTTTCTATGCAGACGAGGTCCCGTGGGGCTAATTTTGCATCCTCAGGGGCAAGCAACTCAGCCATCAGCCTGATTTCACCAGGAATCCCTCCTCATTACACAAGTCCAGGCTGTCAAACTTTTTTTTTTTTTTTAGAAAAAAAGGTTAATGGGCCAATCAGTCATCAATTATTTCCTGGAAGAGCAGCAGAGGAAGGGTTAAAGTGTGAAGAACCAGCTGCCACTGACTTCCATTTGGAAGTTATTATCAACAGGAGATGTCTAAAATGCTGTTGTTGTTTGCTTTGCCTTTTTTTTTTTTTTTTTTTTTTAAAGGGGGAG
>VWYI01038217.1:11838-29611 GCA_013399455.1 Anthoscopus minutus | reverse complement strand
GGAGCCTGAAGTTTGGAAAAGGTGTCCTTTGGAAAAGGTTCCAACCAGAGTAGGATTGTTATGTCTTCTTCACCCTGTGAAAGGATCTCAGTACCCTAACAAAAGCCACACACCAATGCAGAATAGAAAACCCAAAAGCCCAAGGCATCAGTCAGGTATATATCCATATAAAAGTGCTCAAAGCTCCAGTGAGTCTGGGAGTGTTTCTCACACATCAGTCCATGCCAAGAATAGGAAAAACTAAGGCAGAAGTACTATGTTTGTTTTAAAGATCTTGTCAAATCTTTTTCCCACTGCACAGAGACTGAACAAAGTACATTGGAAGAAACCACTGCAGAAAATTAAAAATATCAAATTAAAAAAATAAAAATCAGAATATGAGAGGTGGAATATGAAAGGGATGCACATTTTTTACAGTATCTTTTTTTAAGTATTTGCTCCTCTACCTCAAAACCATTCACCCAACAGCTGAGTTTCGGCCCCAGAAGGACACTAGTGCTTTGGCCGTTGCTGACCAGCACATCACTAAAGAAGAGTGCACATCTCTTGCCTCATTGGCATACTACATCTCCTAAGCCTCCTTGCAGCCCTTCATATCCTGGACAGCTGGCTATTTCTATGTCCAGGATAGTGTGGGATCTCAAAGCTTATTACCAAGGATTTCCTCCTGCACACAGGAGTAATGTCAAGGATTTTTTTTTTTATTTTTTAATTGTGGGAATGGGCTCTGCATACTGTCCAATTTACAACACCTTAAACTACTGTCCAACTTACCTTACACTTTTTGAGAGATTAAGTAACTTATATGCTTCCCTTAACTTGCATTTTAAGAGTAAACTTTATTTCGGCATTTATAATTGCTTTGCTTAATTTATTAAGTACCTAATGTACTTGCTCATATGAATGTATTAAACTAATAAGTGCTTTTAATGTTAAATATGGAAGAAATAATCTTTTGATGCTCTTGTTAATCCTCCAAAAAAATCCCCAAAACCCTGAAGTCACACAAGTGAAGGGATCAGCCTAGTCCTCAGCTCAGGACATTCCGATCAGGGACCAGGAGATTCTCCACTCTACAATACTCTTCTCTAGCTTGACCAGTAAACTGAGGTGCTTGAATGGATCCAACAGGACACCAGGGAACAACAAGTCAGCAGTATGGCCTTATTCCTTCTTTAACTTGTGTTGCTGGAAGCATAAGGGGGCAGATTAATGCCCTTTTCTCGTTTCCTGGACTAACACAGACAGGTGTAACTACTCCAAAATACAGAGCTAGCATCACCTTGAGAATAGGCACTGAAATGAAATTGCATTTTATTTGTACCTGTCAGGGTCTCCTGGCTGTGTAGAATTAGCCCTTCCAAGCCACTGGCTATTTCCTACTAAAATTAAAGATGCATGCATTTTTTTGACTGTGTTGAGGAAAACCTGCAGCCTTTTTTGCTATATAGGTCAGAATATTTGTTTTTCCTAACATCACACTAAATGAAAATAGTTTCACATACCACCACTGGGAAAGATATTGCCTCTTCCCCATTCCCACACATCCAGCTACATGAGATGGCTATATTACAATCAAGAAAACAATAAGTTTTCTTAAAAGCAGTGGTCTATACCTGACAGAAGCTTCAACAGAAAGAATAAAGCCAACACTAAACAAATTTTAAATATGACCTAGTTCTAAAACTTCATCTCCTTTATGTGACTGAGCTGTTATTGAGATAAATCCATATGCACTAATAGGGGGGTACTGAATTGAAGCAGTCAATAAGACCCTATTGCAGAAACAGAAAGAGTTTGGTCGTGAGCTTTTACCCACACACACTTCCCTTGGAGGAATTAAACTAACCTACCTGCGTCAGGATGAAAGGCCTTTGCAGAAAAATGATTTTGGAAGAATGAAGCCTTTTACCAATCACATAATTTTCTTGAAGTGTTAGAATCCTCCAATTCTTCAAAATTTCACCTTACAAATGGAAATTAAAAGTATGGTCCCAGTTTTCAAAACACGTATTTACCATAAATAAATCCATTTTTCACTGCAAGGTTCTCTCTGTATTAATTATACTGTCTTATGAGCAATTTCAGCATGAGGCCACTGAACTGCAAAGGCTTTGTTGTGTGGCTCTGCCCTGACACTTAAAAAACTAATGCAACGTCCTCTGCTACAAAGAGTGATAGAGCAACGGAACATATTTATTATTACAGAGAACTTGTGAAAGTATCTTTTCTTATAAAAACCAAACTATCAGTGGGCATCACCTATGCTGAGCAAAACCAATCACACAGTGACTGCACTTAAATATCCACACATACATGAAATGCAGTACGTGTTTACTGTGAGGAATTAGAAACACGGTATTTATGTGCTTTTACATCAATTATACCAAATAACACTCATAAACAGTAAAAATTCAGAAGATCTGCATTTCTTCCCCTGGAAGGACTGAAACAAGCCCCTACCACAGAGAGGAAAAGGTAAAAAAATGGTGGGGGGGAAAGGGAGGGAAAGGGAGGGGAAAAAACAGGGAGGGGAAAGGGGAAAGAAAAAAAACAAACCAAAAAGAAAGAAACAAGGAAAAAAAGGGGGGAAAATCTGGGTTTTTTTCTCTTTTTCCTTTCAGTCATGAGGTCTAGATAACACATCTCAACTATAATTTGAATCTAGTATCTCCTAAACTTGGAAAAATATCTTGCAGTCTTATTAGTTTTTAATAGATTACAGTTTATAGATTCTTAGCTTTCAGGGAGGGACGGTTTCTTTCTGGCAGAGCTGCAGAGGACTTCCAGAAATTTCCTATACACAAATTGTTTTTCTTAACTGTGAGAAATGACGGTTCTGGTTTTCTAAATTCAAAAGGTTTAGAAGTAAAACATATATAGGGAGTACTGGAAAACAGAGTCAGGAAGTGCTGATGTGCGACAAAAAAAGTTATTAATAAAATCATCCATATAAATGGCTCAAATGTAATAAATAAGTCAGAGATTTCTAGAATATCTTTTTTTGCACAGTTTGTCAAAATTCAGTTTCTTATAGGAATTAGGATTGTTCTTTAGGCAAGTATTGGGTTCTGCCTATCAGCAGTAACTTTCCAAGATATACCCTCAAATTTGTTCTAAACATTACCAGTAAGATTTCACTTCTGTCACTACAGACATCTTTCAATTTGTCTATTTTCTTACATGTTCTGTGTCTCAAAGATGAACTAAATTGAAGTTATAGGACACCTTTAATATATCATTATACAATCTATTTACAACATACCAAAGAATAAGAGATTGACTCATACTGATATTTGCAGAACGATAAAAGCAACAGAAGCAACACAAAAACACAGTTGTAAATAATGAGAGAGGAAAACTAGCACACAATTACTTAATATTACCAAAATAACATGGCATCTTCCATCCAGTTCTACAGTCCCAGGGGAAAGGAAAGGGTCTCTCTCATGGTACAGCCTACATACTAGGTGTGAAATGTCCTCTCAACGATAAATTGTTGTCCATATTATGATATGTCCATATCATTTTGTCTTTACCTTAATGCCAAAATCAAATTATCCAAACTGAGTTCAGGTACTTTTTATGATGAAACATTGTGCTGAAAATACATAGTCAGCTACACATATCCTTCTGCCACCCTCCAGACCAAAGGCGGCAACCGTGTGACACGAAGACCCTTACTGAAATGTCAGTATTATGAATGATTACTAACTGAGGAATGCTGACATCTCAGTATTATGACTGAAACATGAAATATGGCATATAAAACTTGGTTCTGTCAACTCTTCAAACAATGTAAGTCTGCAAAAGGCAGACTTTTAGATCACAGTATTACAAAATACTGTGAAGAGTTCTTGATTCTTGTGGAAAAGACCAACTCTTTTGCCTGAGATAGTAATAGCTCATACAGGTCTGAAAAAAACCCAGCATTAATTTTCAAGCTTACCTGTTTAAGGATATGCAAATCATCCCAAATATGTGGAGCACCAACTTCACACACTATGGTTAGGACTGCTTGGACAACAAGAGGACATAACTGTAACTGGAGCTCATTAAACCATAAATCTTCCAAAAATCCTTGCTGTTTGGTGTTGCATTTTGACCTGAGGGACAGAAGCTTGTTCCTTCCCTTCCCAAAAATGAGACAGTACCACCCAGGGGAAAGGAAATCTCTCACAGCTCTTGAGTGTGCATGCAGCACAATGCTGAGCAGTTCTCTCTATCCATCAGAAAAGAGTATCACAGTCAGCCACTAAAACACTATGCCTAAACCACCTAAAATACTTTCCATTTCTTCCACTGGTTTGAGAAATCCACATTTCCTTCTACCTGCCACAGCAATCACTTCTAAAAACTGATTTATATCAGCAATGGACATATGCATAGAGGGAGGAAAAATGCATTGAAATGCAGCTTGTTTTAACAAAACAAAGCATATTCATCAGGAGAAAAAAAACCCCTACACCACTGACTTAATCAACTTTAGAAATGTGCAAACAGGATTTGGACATAAAGGATTTAAGATCCATTACTAATGTGTAAGAAGTTACCCAGGCAATGATTTCCACATGAACTGCTGGTGACTTCCAGGGAATAAGCAACAGGTAACCAAGAAAAGCAAGTTTGCTGTCCAGAGGCTTACATTTGCTAACTGATTTCCATACATATTCATCAGCTGTGTTACTGGGAAGTGTATAGAATTCTTGAAACCTTAAAAAACAAAAGGCCACCATCCAGTTAATGGCAGATCAGAAAATCAGCTAGCATAACACACTGTAATGCTGTGATGGACATAAGACCTGGAAAAGCAAGAAAACCAAAGCAACTAATTTGCCTGGTATTTGCAGCTGACCATGAGTATAGCCTTATTAAGTGCCCCAAAACCAAATTCTGGCTACTTGAGGTGGCAAAAACTGGGCTCATTACAATTACCTGTGCTCTCACTGACTTTGTGAAGCCCAAGTACATGGGCAGAAGCAAAGTTCTGCTCTTCAGCCTGGTTCAACAATTCCCATACCCTCCTTTGTATTTCTGTCCTCTCATTAAGATGGTGTCTGCTTAGCTCCACTCTATCTACCCCAATCTGGCTTCCATGCATCTTCTGTTCAACACTTTTTTCCTATCCTCCCATCTACTTCCTCAGGTCTCTGCACTTCTGAAGCACCATCTTGTTGTTTCTCCTTCCAAACCACAAAACCAGCCAACCAAAAACCATCCAGGAATAGAAAACAAAGCGCCACCTCAACAAAACCCACAACCAATCAAACCAAGGCCAACAGGCAAGAAATATATCCTATAAAATTGACTCTTGCAAAAAATGTGTATTATAAAATTGAAAAAATATGGATCTTGTCTAATTTTAAAAAATATTCCTGATATCACACTAATAGAAGTTTTATACAACTGTAGGCATTTAGTTTCTTCCCTTTATAATAGGAAAGACATTTCATCCTCAGCTTAGATACTAAATCCTGAATCATATAAGAACGGTGTATTTGTAAACAAAAAACATCTCTGAAAATCATGAAATATTCTATGAGTCTGTTTGTGCTATATACCTTACAGAGCCTGGTGTTTATGATTCAATCATTGTTTTTCCCTTACTGGCCTCATTTATTAGTTATTTTTCTACATTTACAAATGTCTACGTTTATAGAGGAAGAGCTTAGAAAATCTTCTCTTAAAGAAAAAAGTCATATTGTAAAAGTGGAAAAAACCATGAGATTAAGTACTTTGGTCAAAATTTGTTACATATTCGACTGTCGAAACAAGAAGTACAATTTGCTCCTGCTACTAAATTTAGGGACAAGCTAGCCAGTCCAAACCTGCTACCATAAACCCTTTATTTGATTTAATCATATATCTTCAACATGCATTCACTACCCACAAGAGATAAGTCACAGATTTGGGAAGTAAATAATTTTCAAACCAGAAACAATGTCTTCTCCACTAGTAACTAGTGAAACTTAACACAGGGAACACATTGCACTAGAAATACCAATATTCCTAATACTCTTATCTACCTATTGGGCTAACAGGTTGGATTCTAGCAAATGAGCTAATTCTGAAAAAAAGTCTGAGAAAGAAGGACAAACAAATACACAAAAAATCCCTAACAAAAAACCCGCTGAACTTTTTCATTGCTAACTTATATAATTATTATATTACCCAGACTCGGATTCAGATAGAAGGAAAATAAAACAACATATGAGTGTCTGTCTTGGACACAGCCCCTTGCTTCAACGTTGCCTCAAGTTCCATATGCAAGTCAAGACATCACAATGGTGATAACTTTTTATGTGGGCCTTTCATAATTACTTAACCTGGTTATTGTTCTACTTGGAATTAAAATGAGCACAACATATTGAGCATCGTAAAAAAAATGCAATCATCATACTCCAAAGATCAAGCAAAACTATGTTTTTCCTTCTTTTATCAAGAGACCAAGCCTATAAATTTTCAGAAGGAAATTAGCAAACAAAAAAAAAAAAGAAAATGAACACAAGCCTACCCCCCCCAACCCTCCTTCTTCTTTCCTCACAGGAAAGTTAGTTTTGACCTACTAGATACAAGTCCATGCTTTGGCCAGCTGATGTCTTCTTTGGACTAGACTGGATTGAAAATATATTCTTCTCATTATCCTTTACACTTTGGATCATCACCTCATCCTTAAGAGTAACTATAGCAGCATTTTTGAAGACGCTTCAGTGATGTTCTACCCGATGGTCCATAAACTGTTCAAGTATTTCACCCCTAAATTAACTCCAACACACCACACAGCTACTAGGATTTCAAATGGCAGGTTGAAAAAACCCTTAAGGTTATCAAGTCCAACCATTATCCCAGCAGAGCCAAGCCCATCACTAAACCAGGTCCTTAAGTGTGACATCTACATTTCTTATCTCAAGGGATGTTAACTGCCTGATCAACCTTTCAGCAAAGAAACTTTTCTTAATATCTAGAACTGGCTTGTCCATGGAAATGCATACCTGTATCTCCATGCATGAATCCTGGGAGTAAAACTGCTGTCTTTGCAGAGCTGTAAAGGACAGCAGATGCAAAATTAGAGGAGATATTTTGAATTGTTGATCAACTTGATTACAAGAGCTACTGAAGTTTAACACAAACTACATGGGACCTTCTGCCTCCCCTTTCCTATAGGAAAGGCACCGTATAACTTCACCTTACACCTAAAAAAACCCCCACTGTTTTCCTCCTAGACAGCTAATTTTCCTCCTACATTAGTACCACAGGTAGACTGTAGGTGTAGGACTTTAGCCCTGAGACCACCCTGTTTCATGGCAGCAAAACTTTAATTTGTTTCAGCTGCTTCATCTCATTAACCCTAAGGCAGTACAATGTGAAGACACCATTAAGTGGAAAAGAATACAGTCCATACCTAACTTCGAAGAAACCCGGTCTAGCTGTAAGTAAACACTTTATCACAGTAATAGGTGAAATGTTCAATGCCACTATTAAAATTAATTTTGCTTTTTCTGTTCTACATTCAAAATTCTTCATCTCCCCTTACCCAGTGCTTACACTTTCCACAGCAAAAGTGTTACTGAGAAGGGCAGTAAACCATAACCTTACTGTGACCATAAAGTGGTTTTGTTTTGTTGTAAATGAAATGGACGAGAGAAAATAAGAAAATAAGTGGTTTTCTTTGTTGTCTTGTATGATGTAGAATACATGTCAAAATGGGTTAGAAAAAATAACCTCCAGCAAAATCCTAAGGGGTAAAAAAAATGTAAAGTCAAATTATCTCAGGAAAATTTTCAAAATTGCAGCAATCCAGCCTTTAAAGCTTCCAGTGTACAAACTACCTGGCATAAATTAGGGGAAAAAAAAAAATAACACTGCAACCTCAGCATTGTTATCTCCACTTTTACTGGAAGGCAAAGACTGCAAGCTCAGCCCAGAAACGTGCAATAATAGAAGGACCTACAGACTATTTTCAATGACCCCCATTCAGTTACCGAAATCTACAGTCTTCTGTGTGAGTCTACTAAAGTCTTCAAAGCTACATTACCTGCTTTGATGACAACTAAAATATGTATAATGAATAGCAACACTGCTTGCTGGAAACATCATTAAAAATTGGTTATTTAATGTCAATAGCAGTTTTCCTTCTGCTGCCTCAGTTATGCACTGGAATGCAATCCAGAGAAATCAAACAGCTACCAGCTCTGAAGACAAATAGGAACAGTAGCACAGATCACAGCTGAAATGGAACAATCGGTTTTGCAGTCCAAAGGCAACTAGTGCAAGGTAAGGCAGTCAGATATATCTAAGTAATTTTTTTCAGATGCTAGAGAGTCTGAACTACAATATTCTGCATAAACAGAAGGGGTAGGTAATGCAACATTTTCCCTTTTTTTGCAAAGTGCTGATCTATCCTCCTTAATATAAGGAATTATCTTAAATGATTAAAAAATTCCTATACTTTCCAGAACTCTTCTACAATCTCATTTGCCATAGCCACCTCCCTTTCTCCTTTAGATGAAACACAATGCAGAAGTGCCAGAACATCACAGAAGATTAGATATGAGGCAAAGGAAAGAGAAAGAGGATGAAAATAGAGAAAATGTAGAAAATGGGTATGTATCAATGATTCTTAAACTCGTTGGACTGTTACATCCCCTTTTGCCATCAAAACTGGTCATAAATCTTTTAACTTTGCCTTGGAGCACACTTTGAAAACCAGTGTGTAAGTTCAGGTACTAGTTTATACAAACACACATATTGGCTTTTTGGTTGTGATGCTGCCTGGGGTCAGAGTAAGGTTAAAACCAATTCTTTGCTCTTTTCCAAGGTATACAATATCCAAGGACTTTCTGAATCGGCCTGAGATTGTCACAAGCATCATAAAGATAATGCAGAAAAACTACACCTTCACTGCAGTGCTGAACAATTATTCCTTTGAATCTGAAGAGCAGAGGAAAATGAACTTGAATTGTTCTATGAAACCTAAAGTGTTGCTACAGCACATAGTAAAAGTAATGTAGGGAGGAGACAGAAAAGTGAAGACAGAGAGGAGGGGAAAAGACACAGCCCGACATTTCATCAGTGAAAGCACAATTCTACCAAGGTTCACTTCAGGAGACCTGAGAACTTCTAAGACACTACAGAGCCCTATATGAAAACCCTACAGAAAGTCATTTTTAAAAAAAGGAAAAAAAATTCTTGTCCTGTTGATCTGTTTATTCCCTTAGTTATTCTGAAAGTCATAAATTCAAATCTCTTTTCTACTCTGTGTCCTGTGGTTGTGAAGAACTGACAGCAAGCAAACAGCAATAGATCATCTGTGCTACCAACAGCACTTCAGCATTAGCTTTAGCACTTTCACAAGCTTCTAGAAAATGCAAAGTTCCTATGGGTGGACACATTTCTCTCAGGTCAACTTAAGATTTTAGTATTCTTATCTCCTCACCAATTTTAATGGTGTGTGGAGGCAAACAAAATCAGTCTGAAAGAGGAAAGCCTTGAAAGAAAGCAGCTCTTCCAGTAAGCAGAGAATTTCAGCAGCTGCAATCTTATTAACTACTGCAAGTTTAAAAAGACATTTTCTCTTAAGCCCTATGAAACAGAGTTTCAAGTATTCAGAAAGCAAACAGGAGCAGTTTGTAGTGACTTTTGAGCTGCAAACATCAGGAAACTAAAGTAAGAGGGAACATATTACATGATTTTGTGATTAGACAACTAGGAAAATACATATTTCAAATTGTTAAGGCTCCCAAATTCCCTCTGAATGTACAAGCATGCTGCTTATCTGAGAGACCTCTGAGATCCCACACTGCAAAACTGATTACAGGTTTGTAACTCCAGTCAGAGATTATCATTCATCTTTCAATTCATAAAACAACCCATTTGAAGGATTGCAGTCAGCAGTTACCGGCTGTCAGGCCTGTTCTTAAACCTCTGCTAATCCAAGCACATCTCTTACACGAATTATACATATTGGAGTAATATGCAATGAAATGTCTTATGCAATGTTTAAATATGCAAATGTATAAATAGAAATGAACCCTGACTCCTTTGCTACATACAGCCACCCCTGTTTCAGTGTCTGTTCTCAGGAACAGGACTGTGCACTGACACCAGGTGTAACTTAGCTGAAGTTCAATGTATGCTATCAGGTAAGCATGTTTGAACGAAGAGGTCCCAGATGTTTATTCTGGGATAAGAGTTGAGTTTCACAAGAGGATTAAGATATTCTAAGACTGTGCTACCCACGGGAGCGACAGTCAAACAAATGATGGATCTGGTCCAGCTAAAAACTAACCCAGAAGAAAAGGAAGAAGTGTGCCTGCCCTCCCTGCCTGCTAAGTGAACCCGCTGGCCGTGGGGCTACACAAGAGCCACCCTTAGCAAAGGCAGTAAACTGCACCCGCCAGCCTCAGTGGTGGCAGCTCACGTTACACCAGCTGAAACCATTAGTGAAGCCTTAAGCTTTAGGTCAAGTTACTGTAAATTGGGGTTAATCTAAATGCAACCAATTGTCCTAACACAATCACATGTTAATATTTTTGGCACTGCGTTAGCAGAACGAATTTCTGATGTGTTCCAGACAAAGCTGTTCTTCCTGAATTTAACAATGCCTAGAATTTCACTACAGGACTTTCAACACATTCTGTTTGGTCAATCTGAGGCTGAGATTTCACTACAAATGGATACCCTATGCCAAAATAAACTTGCCCTGCTCCCCAGCTACGGCTTGTAATAACCTAAGCCACTGCCTTTGAAAGGGATACATTTTCCATGAGGGCATTAAAAGTCATCAGAGGCTAGCAGTGCTTGAAGTGAAGAGTCTCTTCATTCCTTTCAGTTTGCTAAACTGAAACCTATTGTGCTGACTAGCTGCAAAAGGAGGTCAGCACAAAAACTCCTTGTCCTAAAGGACAGTAATCACACTTGCATCAAGAGCAAGTTCGTATGAAAAGGAGAAAACATATGGGAGAGGCCTGTGGAGTAAGAAAGACACAGAGATCCACCCTTATAGGAAAAGGAAAATAAAAAGGGTTACACAATGACTCCTATGATGCTTACGAAAGAGAAGGAGAATTGCTGGTCTGGGATTTAATTTTCATATCATCCCTGTTGTGTATTTACTACTGACTTCACCCCTGTGTGAGCAAGATCAGACACAGCTTATTAACTGAAGAGATGCTTTATCCCTCTTAGTCATCAGGCATGAGTAAGGGCTACAAGTATTTGACCTCTTGTGGAAAATAAAACAACTAAAAATTATCTTCTTTTTTCATCTTTGCAATGCCAGAGAAATAGACTTTTCCTATTGTGTGAGTGATGAACTCCTAAGCACCTGTAAAGTAAGTTGAATAGCCATATTACACAAGAAAGAACACAAGAACTGTGCTCAGGTTTGCAAATTTATGCACAAGTACATTTTAAATACAGCAGGTGTGAGCTTTAACAAACTCCTCACAAGCCTGGCAACATTCCGCAGCACTCAATTCCATTACTGGCATTATCCATGAATCACTAACACAAATGAAGATAATCCACTTTTCACTCTGGGTACCTTTTTCAAGAAAAAGAAGAGACTCAGGTGGAGGGAGAAACTACTTTTCTGTGGAAGAGTATCTATCAACAAGGAAGATGTATAAGCAGATTTCTATAATTCTGGACACATCATTCTGTCTCTACAAGAGAAAGCTGAAAGGAGTGGCTTTTTCCTTTCCTCTGGTAGAAGTGCAATGTGATCATTAACTTCTGGAAGGTAGTGTGTTAGCGCAGAATAGGTAAAGAGTAGGACTGGAAAATACCACATATTTACAGCCATGTTTTCTCTAACTTTAAACTAATCCTGAATTGGCATTGTATACTTTAGCAGGGGAACAGAAAAGACAATCTAATAGGTCATTTGACTTCTGTCACTAATTTCTCTGATCTAAATAATATTTTAGGTTTAGGCGTTTGAAGCAATTTCCTAAGAACTGGGTTTAGGGTTAGAAACTGAGAGTAAGACAATGGCTATCAAACCACAATAATGCTAAATTTAAAAAAAAGTCTCGAGGATCCTTAAAATAGGAAAAAAGTAGCTCCAGCCTCTTTATAGCTTTAGAACTCAGATGAAAATAAATGTGCACTAGAAAACCAATGTGATAATTACATGTCACTGGACAAAAAATGCATTTTAAGAACAACAGTCACAAGGATAAGAAACAGAGGTGATATAGTTTGCAGTTATTATTATTATGTATTTGGCTATTATATAGTACATATTCATTATTCTATATATAATGTATGTGTATACACACACCTCTGAACCCCACACAATTAAATGGATGCAGAGCCAAGAAGACTCTTGCACTGAAAGAAGGAAACAAGAAAGCTGATTAACTCACAAAGAACCAAAGAGTTGATATAATGTGTTGCTGTTTCCTGGAACCAATCCAAAGATGAGCAGCAGAGTTTGGATGAAGTGCAAATTTTCCTACTACTTCCTCTGAAAGCTAGGCTGGTACAGCATTTTAATAATCCAACTCAAAATCACAGAAAACAATTTTGGTTTATGCCAGGTTGAACTGCAGTGAGGGGGAAAGGTCCTCACAGACATTTATAAACTATTTTAATTTCTGTGCACACCCCAATCTATGCCTGTGTGTGAGCAAACTAGTCCTGCAACCCACTGTTCTCCTCAATAGATGAGGTTGAAGAAGTTATAAATCCAGGTATTTCAAAATTCAGCAAGTGAAAACTTTAAAACAAGATGCAAATTCAGGATAGATCAGCATCTTATGAATTAGAACCAAGACTATGCTCCCACACCCCATTTTGACAAAAGGCTTCCATTGATAACCTCTTGTCAGTTGACACAGAGTCCTAAACAGTGGAAACTGCACAGAACCTTCCATGAACTCTGGGAGGGAGGGTGCAACAAGAATCATTGTACAAATTGCATTGCTTGTATTCCATCCAGTGAAGAAAATCCATGTGCATGTCTTTAAATAATTGTCTTCTAAAGATGTTTTTGGTTTTTTTACCCAGCTTGCTGAAGAGCAGTCAGTATGTGTCAGTACCAGCTTCTGGAAGGGTTTGCTAGGTGACTGGCCACCTGGATTAAGCACATCTTCCCTCCCTTCTCAGCATCTCTCTGTTTGGAGGACACATACATACATGCACAAAGATTATATTTTCCTTTAATTTGCTTTGATTAAAAAAAAATTATTAGAAAAGGCATTTCTTGCTCTCCTGATTCTGTTTGTTGTGATTTAATCCCAACAGCTTCTTTTCTAAATGCAGTTTAATAATATGAGGGAAAAATGTAATAAATTTTGTGTGAAGAGTAAAGCAGTAGCAGATCTATGACTGTTCCACTGTAAAAGTCTCCACTGGAGCTTATCAGAGAATAAAGAAAGGAAGAAAACCCCTAAATGTAGTTAAATTTACCACATGTAAAAAATAAATTAATTAAGTTGAATTATTTTGCTAAATAAAAATTATGATGCACATAAAAGTTAAACTTACCACACTTTTACAAATGCTAGAAATTTAGAAGTTTGGGAGTTTGCATTTGATTTTACTGCAAAAAGCATAAATCACTCCAAGAAAATATTTTTCAACTGTTTTAAAAAGAGTCATTTCTTGGCTTTTAAATATTACTTTCGCGTTCCCATGGATGCTCCCCAATGTTCTTAAACATTAGACAAAAATCATTAATTGACACTTTACAAGTGAAACAAAGCAAATCATGTATCTAGATTTTTTTGGCATATTATCTTTAAAAAAATGTAAATGGGTCTTTTTTTGTAATAAGGCAGTAGAATTTGTATTTTTAAGATTAAAAGCACAGGACACATTGAGTATATTTAAATAACATAAAAATCATAGCACAGGAATTGAGATGTGATTCATTTCATAGCAAAGTACCCCTTAATTAGGCTACTCTTAGCTCTTCAAACGCCCCAAGCAGAAAGAATCTAGTAACAGTGAGAGCTGAAACTGCACTACCTCCTTTAGGTACTTTGGTTCTACAACTTTCACGTTACAGGTTTGGCTTTCTGTCAATCACCAAAAAATATGTTCAATGGAAGACCAGTGACCTTCTTATCTAAAAAATCTGGCTTTAAAGCTTCAGCACCGGGGTTTGGGAATAAGGGGAAAGAACAACCCACACCAGCTTAGGCTTAAAAGCACCCGAACTGCTCTGGAGCTGGATGGGGACATAGCACACCACAACGCCGCCCTGGAGAGAAGTAATTCTGAGAAGGTGTCCTAAGCCTCCAACCCCTTTCCTGTATCTTGTGGAAACGACATGAGATATGAAAAGGGATTTGAGGACAAAGTTAGGCTGACGAAAAAGTAGTCCCTGATCATGGGGTTTAGGTAGTGACTCTGTTGCTGCCTCGGGAGAAGCTGTAAGCCGAGAACTGTGGTGCCCCGTGTATTTAAAAGCCTCAGTCCTGAGGAAGGGCGCCAGAAGGAACAGAAACTTGGTTATGCCTCTCTGGTAAGATCAGGAATGCAACAAGATGTCAGTGAGGTCGTTCTACTTCCTGTTTGCGAAGCGCACACGCACATATTCCGCTATCCCCGCCGCTTTGTACGGCTCCTGCCCGCGCTCCCACCGCATCACCACTTCCCGGCTGACCCGCCGGGAGATGCGCCGAGCTGCCTGGAGCTGCGCTCCCGAGGCCAGAAGGCGGGCGCAGCGCTCAGCGCTGAGCTTTTGTTTGCCGCTGGCGAAGCAATCCCCATCTTCAGCCACCCCGCCGTGAGGAAGCGGGGCTGGGAGCGAGCAAAGCGCCCAGCAGGAAGCGGGGAGGCAACGTCGCTGCCCGCCGGGATGCGCGGAGAATCGCAGGGGGAGGAGCTGTCCGGCAGTCCGGCACGAAAACCAGCACTGCGGCCGGAGCTGGGCAGGCTCGGTGCGGCTCTGCAGAAACACAAGGCTCCCTCCTCTCATGTACGGCCGAGGAGGCCAGAGGAACGACCGCCACCCCGCTGCTTTATCACAGAGACCTCCACCAGCGGGGTCCGGCAGCAGCTGCCGCCCTGCTGGACCCTCCCGCACGGCCGCGCCTCCCCGCGCAGCGGGGGAAAGGCGAGAGGGAGGAACGTGCAAAGCTTGTGAACCACAGGCTGCCATCGCACCCTCCCCTCTTCCCCGCAGGTCTCCCCCGCCCATTGTGCGCCTGGCAGACGGCGAGGACCCGGCTGCCCCGTGCCCGCCCCCGAGCGCCGGGCACCCCCGCCCCGGCGCGGGGACACGTCAGGACACACATGCGTGTCCCCCGCGGCAGAGCCACCCTTCTGCCCCCGCCGGCCGGGACGAACACCACTAGAAGCACTGGCGGCCGCCGCCGGCTATAAATAAAGCTCTGTCGGAGCGCAGGGCCCGGCTCCCCCCGCACCTCCTCTTAGTGGGAAACTCCGCTTCCTACTTGCCGTTACGCTCCTACCGGCTCAGCTCCCGCCCCCTTCGCCCCCTCCTCTCCTCAATAGGCTCGTTAAATCCCAAGGAAACTTTGAGAAGCGATTCAGCTCGCGTGGGCAGGCGGGCTACTGCACGCCGGGGCAGACCAAGCGAGAAACCTGCCCAAGTTTTCTTCCAGCCGCCAGCCCAGGCTGCGGAGTCACCTTCCACCTTTCTCCGCGGCGGGATTTAAAGGCAACCTGCCCCCCCGCACGGAGAAGCCGTGGCGAAACATACACGCACGCATGCACGCACGCACAAAAAAACCTCCTCCGGCTCTCGGCAGCCGGCGGCGCACGCCTGGCATTCCTCCTTCCCTCTTACCCCGGAGCAGTTCTACCCTTCTGAAGGGGACGGGAGGGAAAAAAAAAAAAAAGTCTTCTCCCTCCATCTCAGCCGGGAAGAAGTTGGGAAGCGTCCCAGCAGCTCCCGTCTGCCCGTCCCGCCAGAGACCCTGCCACCGCCAAAGTTGAGTCAAGCCTCGTTCCCCTTTGACAAGCCGTGAGGCCGACCTCCAGCTCATACCAGCGAGCGACGGGGAGTGGACTGCTACTTCTCCGTCCCCCGGTCCGCATCCCCTTACCATGATCAGCGTGTGGTTCCTCTGCTCCGCCGTGGCGGGCTCAGCATCTTGCTGCTGTTTGCTCTGGTGCTGTTGCTTGCTGCCGCCACTGGTGCCCGTTTTCTTGGCCCTCTGCTCCAGTGTCCGCTGGTAGAGGCTCACCGTGTCCCTGCGCTCCAGCTCCAGCTGCTCCGCCTGGGCTTGCTGGTACCGGCTCTCGCAGTTGACATGGTGCCGCCGGCAGCCCTCAATGCGCTGCCTTAGCCGCTCCACCACCGTGCTGTGCTTGGGAATGCCGCCACTATTAGCGTTATTGTTACTGGGAGCGGCGGCAGGAGGACCATGGGGAGTGCTGTTAACCCCGATACCGGCCCCGCTGAGGCTGCAGATCAGGTTATTGTTGATGCAAATACTGCTGCCATTCGCGGCGGCAGCGGGGGCTGCAAAATCCCCCATCCTCGAACGCGTGCACACTATTTTGGAAGAACTTTTTATCCTAGACTTCACACATACAGTCTCCTCAGGAGTCCTGATGCGATACTTTTTAGAGAACCAGGGAGGGAGGGGAAGGGGGCACCATCAGGTATCAGGGAAACAGCGATCCCAAGCAAATGTTTCTCTTTTCCCCCAGCCAATCCCTCTCGAGAAGCTCCAAAACATTAAAAAGAGAGAGGGAAGGGAGGAGGGAAATAGACAAGGTGCTAAAACGTTATCTCCAGCAACACAACCAACCACACCAACCAACCAAGACACACACACACACACATACACAAAGCACAACAAACTAAGCAGCAGCAATTCAGGTTAGCAAACTCCAGGAGATATCAGACCAGTTCCTTTCCTCCTCTTTTTTATAATCCATTATTTCAAAACATATTCCATGAGATTTCCAGATATTTTGCCAAAAGCCTTCTCTCCCCATGGATAAGGAGAAACACGTGCACCTCCACATGCACACATATACACACCCGCTCACACGCACGTTTGCACACACACATCCAAGCACAGGCACACGCTGGGCACACACGGCACACTCACTCGCACTCCACGGCATCAAAAGATAGGCAAAGCCCCTTGCTTATTGTATTTTCCTTCTAGAAAAAAGTTTTGGTGTTTTTGCCGCACCGTGTTTGCAAAATACTTTGGCTGCTCAGTTGCATTTCAACAGGAACCTAAATAGCACATCTTCGGGCTGAGGGAAGTAAACATGAACAATCCGGACCGAGCTGGAGACGGGGAAAAAAAAAAAGAAAAAAGGAAAAAAAAAAAAAAAAAAAAGAAAAAAGTAGCTCTCTGAAGTCTCCGCCGAACGCCGAATGGGTGCAGCCTGGCGCTTTGCTCTGTCGTGCTGGCTGCTGCTCCTCCTGCCACCATCACAATGATCAAATGGTCTCCTCCTCCACCTCCTCCTCCTCCATGCCAGCGGAGTGATATCAGGACAGGAGCGCTCAGTAAACACCGCAGCAGCAGCAGCGGCGGCGGTGGCGGTGGCGGCGGCGGCAGCGGCAGCGGCAGCAGCGGCTCCTCTGGGCCGTGAGGCAGACCCGGGGACAAGGTGCAAAACCCGGCACGGACATCGCTCAGCAGGAGCGGACACGGCGTTTTCCCCGTAGCGCTAATGCGCGCCGGCGGCATGGGGCGGGCGGCAGCGAGCGGGACCCAACACCTGCCGGACCCGCGGCCTCTCCGCATCACGGGGGCGGGCGGTGCCTCCCAGCCGACACACGGGGCCCGACGGCGGCCGCGGCGCGCCGTGCCCGCACTCGGGG
>VWYI01038217.1:0-11832 GCA_013399455.1 Anthoscopus minutus | reverse complement strand
GAGGGCAGCGCCCGGGCCGGGCTGCTAGGGCCGCGTGCGGGCGCCGGGGGGCGCAGGCGGGGGCCCCGCGGGCAGGAGGCCGTAGCCCGCGCCCGAGCGGGGTGTGCCGCCTTTCCCTTCTGTTGCATAATGAATGGAAGCGGAGCGCGGAGCCCTGCGCCTCCCTGGCACGGGGCTGAACTTTCTATTTTAAACAACAGAAGAAACATGACACGTTGGGTAACAACATTTTCCCAACCGAACGGTCGCTGTCTCCATATAGAGCGCGGGTGATTAATGGATCAAGAGTAACATCCCGGGAATCGAGTTTTAAACCATTTGGCAGACAAAGCTATTGCACCCACAATTGTCATTGATTGTTATTTTCTACTTAGCTCTGAAAAATGCACTTCCAATTTCTTAAATACATCTGTTTAGAATAGAATTATCTCAGAGAGACACCTATGTTCTCTAACATGCAGCTGATATAAAGAAAATTGGGAACTCATGCATTAGTAATGTAATCTGATTTAAACCATGTTCATTTTTACCATTGCAGACTACCATAGGATACTATTTCTAAGATACAGTGACAAAGAACAGTCTTTGTTTTCTTTAAGTGCTTAGCAGTAGAAAATTTGAGGTGGATTTCATGCCTATTGCCACAATTCATGACTATGTTGAGATAGAATATAATAGTGAACAAATAAAAATAGCAATTAGTACCTTCCCTACATTGGGATTAACAAACATGTTTTCCCCCCAGAAAAAAAACCCCAATTTCTGTAGTATCAGTATCACAGTGAAGACACTTAAAGTTCTTCATGATCATCGATTACTACATTATCACAGAACAAGCAGGGGGAAATTACAGCTCTGCTCAAGCAGCTTAAGTACGCAAGGGAGACTGCAATCCTGAGTCAATTATAGGAATTCGCGCCTCTCTTAATTTGGAGACAGAGGATGTGTTGTAATCTCTCCAGTAACTATGGAATTGAATAGTTAAGATTCAATGTACAAACAGAAGGAGAAGGAAAAAAGAAGGGGGGAGGGATGTGAGATTTAAAATTAATATTAATATTTTTGTTATTATTATTAGTAGCAGTAGTAGTAGTAAGAATTTTTTAAAAACTTAAATGGAAAATTTAATCAGGCCAGGGAGGGAGGGAGAGGGCTCGTAAAGTACGTTTAGTTTACAGCGAGTACTTTTTGGATTCCTCCGCAGTGCTCCCTGCAGTCCCCAGGTCGTGTGCTGCAGCCTTGCTCCACAGAGTGCTGGGCAGCACTCGAGTCCAAATAAATGTCCACTGAGTCAGAAATACATGTAAAAGCAGTAGTCTTCTTACAGACTGCTTTGTCAGTGCATTTTGCAGAACTTTTCTTCTTTTCTTATGACTACAATTAATAGCATTTTTCAATCTCTATGAAGTCGCACAAACACACCTTAACTTCCAGTATATCACTTTGGCAGCTGTCAATGTGGTAATTTTAAAGTGTAAACTGTATTGCTATAAAATTTAATTTCAGCCTATTAAAAATGTAGGAATTTTTTATCTCTCAGCTATGTACCTTGGTTCTGCCAGGCTGCACAGCCCAAGGGTGAGGATTTGAATAAAAGAAGTTTTGGTGTAACCACTGCTTAGTATTAGAAGGTTTGCAAACAAATAGATCACCACTTTCATGGAAATAAAATCCCAACCAACAAAATAAAGGAAGAAAGAAACAAAACAGAAAACTCCCCCAACAAAACCCCTCCTTCTGAATACATTCAAAACCCATTTGATTCTGATTAAAAGATTTTTTTGATTGGCTGAGGTTGAAACAAAGCTGAGCAAATATATATCTATTTCCCTACTCATTTTAACAGCACATTGGTGATGCTTGCATTATTCTACAAGATAATCCTTTATAAGATAAGGCATTGCCTCCTATATGTAAAGGCAATCAACAGAATCAGCATTTAATAAAAAAATGGCAGTTGTCTTCTGATATTTTACAGCTGTCATCCAGCACCTAAGAGCTAAATAAAAATTTTCTTCTGACTGTAGGTTTTCCTGTTAAAGCCAAGTAATGAGTGGCCATTGTAAAATAGCATAATAGAGATAAGATTTCACAGTTCAATTTTGCATCATTTATTTTAAGGATACTTACATAAACAATTACCAACTTCTAAAAAGCTAAAGTAAAGCGAGCTATTTAGTGAACTATTTAAATCCAGTTTTTGAAAAGGACACTTCTGCTAAGCCTCTGAGCCTGAAAAAATAAAAACAGGAAACAAATCCTTTTTATTATAGTCTGAGCAATGCAAGAAATAGAGAGATCTCACTTTTGTTCTAACTACTGATTATTGTCGTTCAAGCAGATGTTCTTCAAAACCTTGACCAGACAAGTGTTCTGTTGTCAGACACAAGCAAGACTTACTCATGATTGTGTGTGCACTTACTTTTATGACCATAGACTTACAAACAACTCTTCTGTAGAAATTCACTTTGCGTGCACAAATGCGTATATTTGCTTTATAACCCTTTTTTTCCTGTTTGCACATCAGCTTTGGAATGCTATCTTCACAACTGGAATTTGAAAAGAATCAAGTGTATCAGAGTCTAAGATGAACTTGCTGATGGCAGCAGATGAACAGTGAAGCCTACTGATATCAGCTGATAGGACACTAATTACCAGTTACAGGAGGTGATTGCTTGGTGAGAGATCTATTCAGTGGGTTACAATTTTGAAAAATTATAAAGCACAAGCCTGATCTGTGAAAAGATACGCAGTATGAAAATACAGCATATGTTCTCAAGATGATTATCATGACAGAGATCTGTCTAATTAGGAAGGAACTATTTTAATGCTAAGATATGAAAGAGCCCAGCTGGGAGAGGAATTTAGAGGAAGACAGAAACATGACTGTTAAGCTGACAGTAAGTGCAGTCTAAGCATGTTCCAATGACAGATTCTAAAAAAAAAATCATCTCAGCATTTAATCAATAGTGGTTTCAGAACAAGCACAGCCTTACAGATAATCTAGCTAGTCATATTAGTGGGAGGGGATCCATAAAAAATACATAAAATTTGCCTTTGCAGAGCAACATACCACTCTTCTTTGGTCAACTGAGCTAGAGGGTTATTCAGGCAACGGGCAAGATGAAAAATACCGCTGTGAGGACTAATGGGAATCCCACTCTATTAAAAACCACACTTTAGTTCCTGGCACTGCCGGTCAGGTTGGAAACTCTGATTGTGACACCAGGTTGAAAACCATCCTGGGCAAGAGATAACCTTCAGAGTGGCCACCTGGACAGAATCCTTTCTGAAAACTCCTACTATAATTAAATTGTCTATGTCTAAATCAGTGGATGACATGGTGAAACAGGTGTCTGGTGGAAGGCAAATCTAGAGGCAACTACACAATGTGTTCACTAAATAACTTTGAACTTCTTGGGTCTACAAGGAGCAGCTTTCTGACATATTGAAAAAGGTTTCAGAGGATTTCTGCTGAAGGTTCTCTTGAACACATTGCTACCTAATAGCAAATCAGATTTGCTTCCATTACTGCCACAAGCTACTGAAGTGCATGTTGCCTAATACATCCATGGTTAAAAAGAGAATAATAATAATGTCATTTGGAGAATAACTAAAGCAAAGCCATATATTGACGGTTCACTGAAAACTCAAAACCCCACAACTTCCATGAATGAATGTATCTGTGAAATCCAACTACAGCATGGCAAAAATTCTCATGACAGTTGGAGTGGCCACAAGCTACAGCTGTCAGAACATCCAGAACTGCAGGGATTCTTCAAGGCATGAACTGAGTCTGGAGCAAAAAAAAGTTGTTCTAAATAGTTAAGGAAAATTCATCAAAGCTTCAGAGGAACATAAGAACAAAATAATAAAGGGAGGAAGGGGAAACAACGAAGAAAATCAGCAGGTTCAAATTGCAAAAGACAGAGTTATAAGGCACTGAAGGAAGTGGGATGATCACTCTGTGTAAATACAAACAAAATCAAAACACATTTTCCAGCTTGTACATGTCAAGTTGTAGAACATGAAGAATCTAAATCAGATATTTTACAAAATATTTCCTGTTGCGACCGACACTGAAACCCCAATTCAGCAGTTATTATAATAGGACAGGCAAATGGATTGAGATACAAACAAACCTAAGTACTCTGCTGAATGAGGGCTGGAAAATATGGAGAAGGAACACAAAATGTGGACTTGTTCTTTCCTGTTCTGATTAGGGATATGACACAGTAAGAACACAAAGGAGAAAAGTAAGTGCTATGAATGGGCATTGTTGTCCACACACCAGCCTGTCAGACTAGTGTTTTTATCATACATCTTAGTTTAAGAAGAATTCAGAGAATTAATTCTGATATGCCACTGTATGTCCTTCTGTTAATTTGAAGGTCTAGTTTTGATGCTAACAGCTGTAGGAGATACCCATGGAGACAGCTAGCAGAGAGCTTGAAGGGGAAAAAGAAAGTCATCACTCAGGCACAAGCCCCATCTCAGCCTTTGATCGATCACACTGATCTCAACAGAATAACTGGGGGAGGCAGGGATGTGGAGAGGATACAATGAGAAGAAAAGACACTAGGAAAAATCTCAGAGAGATGATTCTGGAGATTCCTTGAAGGTTTTATTAGAAATATACATGAAGTAACTGCAATTTTTTTAGTCATTCTTAAACAGAGTAGTCCACTCCTTCTCAGTAATGACTGCCCCATTTCAACTGAATAGCCTGAATTATCAGGGCAACAAACAAAAATCCCCTGTAACTGAAATCAAATGCCCAACTTTGGTAATGAGAAAGCAATCAGGGAAACATTTTTTTTCCTCCAAGGCAATTCCTGTACAGATATCAGCCATTTATAAGAATTCCAGTGTGAACGTGAGCACTTTGAATCTTCTGAGTCAGAAGATGGACTAAAGCTACTGAAAACTATCATTCATCCTCCTTCATATGGGAAAATGAAAATTGTTCTGCAATCCTTGATATAACCAATCAAGTTCAACATTCAAATAGGAACATTTTTATGAATTCTTAAATTACAGGGAACCAGAAATAAGGGGTAATTTTCTGTAGTGGTGATTTTTTGTCTTCAAGATAAAGAAATACAGTATTTTCCTCTCTGGGCCAATGTGCTGACTGAGAACAACATTGCTTCATTGAAACTGCTAGACTTTACAACCTACAAATAAACCTTTATATCACATATATTTACAAACCTGCATTGAAAGTACATCACTGGAGTTGTAGCCTTGCAATGAGTTTAAAACCACCAAAATCAAAGCACTTGTGCAATCTTTTGTTGGCTTCTTTGCACAATCCACAGCATGATGAAGTCTTCAAATACATTGTTACCCACTGTTTTTCCGCAGGATGTTTGTTTCATTCTGTACACAGTGTACATTAGTGCTCACCAGTGAGCTGCACATATAACACTTTTTTTTCCTTTTAGTTTCTCATATCATCTCACGTGTATTTACTAATTTAAACTCCATTCATAGACATTAATTTCCTAAGACCAGCTATGGCTACTGCTCCTGCTCCAGAGTGTTGTACCAATAAACTGATTTTCACATTTCATGGCAAGTGAGAACACAATGCTCTTACATTGGAGAGTGGAGACTGAGAACAAGGAAATTAAAATTAAGAGATTTTGCTAAAATGTCCCAGTTGAGCTGTTTTTTTAAATAAAGGCTTACACAACTCAGAATACACTATGTTTTATAAGAGCAGTCCACATCAACTTCAGTTGAATCTGCTTGGCTTTTCTGCCAGGCAGAACCCTGTTCTCAAGTCAGGCACCTGGAGAATGGTGAATGCAATTAATGATCATCTGGAAGAAGCAGAGTTTGGTTGAACTGAGTAGCATCATGTAAGAAAACGCAAAAATTTAATCTCAAACACATACAGTTACAGGCAAACCAGAATTAGACCTTACAGGAAAGAAAATACTACATGCTGGTTTCCAGTAATATTTTAAAAGACATCTTTTTGCTCCACTTTTCCTGTAGACACACCTTTTAAATGGGTTTTGCTGCAGCTGAATCAAAACATGCTGTGTTTAGAAAGTACAAAAGGGAAAGTTTACCTGAAGCTAGAAAATGCTAAAGAGATAAGACATTAGAATAACAAGAAAAACTGTAAAAGGATGCAGAAATAATCCCTGACCATGCTTGGTCATATTAACCAAAATAAAAAACAGGTAACTAATAGCTACATTAAAAACCAAGCCTGTGTTCAGGCTGTTTCCAGAGTCACAGAAGTTACTGGACAACATTCTTCAGAAGTCTAAGACACCTCTAATCTTAGCTCAGGCTTGCAGTTAACTAAGGGTTTGCAGCAAACAACATCTGATTAGATTCCAGTTAGACAGGGAGAACATCCTTCTCATAGTATGAACAGTGAGACCTACATAGATTACTCATGAGAGCATTGAATCTCCATCATTTGAAACTTTAGAACTGGTTAAATTTGGCACGAAGGACACCAATGTAATTGATTTTGCCATGTAACAAAGTGGTGGATTAGGTTCTTAAAGTTATTTCTGATCCTAAATTCTCATAACATTACATTTACTTAGGGAGCTTGAAAGCCATAAATATATTTAAGCTGTTAATAACTTCATTTATTAATTCTGTCTTTGGTGTACAATGAGAAAGTTATATACGAACTCACTGGTTGAGACCACAGGTCCATCTAGCACAGTGCTCCATCTCCCACAGTAGCCATGGGAGTGGACACTCAGGAAAAAACAAAACAGTGTAAGGACATACTGCCTCTCAACCTTTAAACATTTTCAAGTCAGGTTATGTGTTTTATCTAGTTAGTGGACTCTACAGCATCTCTTCCAAAGTTTTTCCAGTCTCTTCCTGCCTCTTTACAAATTCCTTGATCCAGAAAGTCATTTGAGGAGCACCACCACAGGTCCACATAAACTGTCTGAAGAATTAGTTCCTCTGGTTTGTTTTGAATTAAGATCATACTATCTTCCAGTGTTCTTCATGCTTAATTAGAAGAACTAGGAAAATATCAATCTCACTCTACTTTTCTCCAGACCTTTCAATTCTGTAAACCTCTTCTTACCTTCCCACTATGTCATGTGTTTTTCCAAGTAAGATTCTTGGATATTCAATGGATGGGGTTCCTTGCATATTGTAATGGCAATCACAGTATACCTCTGACCATCCTTGGTCATCTCTGATTAATTTCAGTTCTGGAGTATCCTGTCCTAGATAAAAGGACCAGAACCCTGGATTTTTCCAGTAGCATATGGACTTGAACAGACTTGAACAAAACAAACCTTTCTGGTTTGTGTTTGTTCTCTATTTACTTAATCATTCCTAACCTTTTTTTTTTTTCTTGAATTACTACTACTGATATTTTCATGGAACTGTCTATCATAATGCAAAGATCTTGTTCCTGAAGACCTTTGGGTCATCTTAAAAATTATCCAGGATGTGAAGATAGGATTATTCTTCCCCAAATGTACCCCTCTACAATTATCTATACTGAATTGCACCTTGTTTTTTCTACAGTTAATCTTTCTGCAGGCTATGCAGTCTCCCTCATCCTTGCATCCTTGCATAACCTCCTATAGCTAGCAAAGTTTTGTCACCTTGCTGATAACCTCCCTTCTTCAGGGAATATTTCTGTATATTTAAGAATATACAGAAAAGCATGGAATTCTGCCTGTGTGCTCCCTTCTATGCAAGAACTGACCATTTTCTTCCATCCAGTGATGGTCTATCTTATGTTCCAATCTTTTAAATCATATTCTTAACCATTTCAGCATCTTCCTTCTTATGCCAGTGACAATTTTGTGTTGCTTGATTTTCCTAAAACACCTTAATCAAAAAGTTGTCAGATGTCTTTTAAAAATCTGAGTTGACTGTATCAGTCAGATAATCCTTATATATATAGCTCTGACTCCTTTAGAACAGCTCTGAGAGCTTTCTTAACTCTCACTGATAAAATAATATTTATTCATTTAAACATTAATTCTCTCTCTTACAATATCTAGTTTATTCACCTGGATGCAATGCCAGTTTTAAGCTGCTGGACACCCTTGAACCTTTATTAATAATCGACACCATATTTGACACCTGATTTTCATGTACTGAGGAATAGGGAAGAGATATGTTACATGCTGCTTTTGTAGATATTTCAACCCTGAGTTCTCTTAGAATTCATGGGTAAATTCTTCAGATCCTGGAGATTCATCTGTATTCATCTGCCTTTTGTACCAGTACCCCTTTAAGGTATTTCAGTTTCAGAGACAGTCTCTGCTAAGTTCCCTGAATACCCCAAAAGGGCTCTGGGAAAATAATTTCCCTAATTTCTTCATGTTGGGTTTGTGTAGCCAGGTTTTGGTAGAATAGGAGGGCTCTAGGCATGGCTTCTGTGACAAGTTGCCAGAAGCTTCCCCTATGTCTGATGGAGCCAATGCCAGCCAGCTCCAAGGTGGACACACCGCTGACCAAGGCTGAGCTCATCAGTGATGGTGGTAATGACTATGGGCTCATGTATTTAAGAAGGGGAAACCACAAACCCTGCGCAACTGCAACCACAGAGAGGAATAAAAATATGTGAGAGAAACAGCTCTGCATTCACCAAGGTCAGTGCAGAAGGAGAGGGAAGAGGTTTTGCCCACAATGGATGAGTGATCTCTCCCTATCCTTAACTTACTAACCTTTTGTTATATTTTCTCTACCCTGTCCTGCAGAGGAAGGCTGTGATAGAGCAGCCTTGGTGGGCACCTGGCATCCTGTCAGGGTCATCAAACCCATCTTCCACAGCAAACAAAGGATATAAATTGTCCAGCTTCTCTCCAGTGACTTCACCCTTCCTGAGAGTTCAGTTTATACTCTTGCCATTTTCAAACTCATTTTTTCCTTTCTGATGGACTGAAAAAAAAAATATTGACCAATTTTTGATTCTCAGTAGTTAGGTCTCAGACTCACAATAGTTACATCTGTCAGTGTTTATGATACTTTAGTTTGGTTTTGTTTTTTTTTCATTTGCATATGTCTTTAGCTTTTGGAAGAATACCTTCTTTATTTTTCTTTGCTCTGTGGTCATGACTGCTTATTTGTACTTCAAGCATGCTCAGTAAATACTGTGCATTGGCACCCTGCTGCCTGTTGGGTGTCCTTCTGTAGTCTTTATCTTGCCTTTATGGATTTAATTGTCTCGTGTGGAGTTCTTTGTCTGTTCATGGTAAACTTTCTCATTTTCACATAGTTCCCCATGTTGTAATGAACACAACAGTAGTGGGCATTTTGACCTCTATTGTTCCCCAAAGATATGGAATCCAAGGGTGTTAGGTTATTCTTAAAGAGCGATCTTAATGTTCAGCAAGATATATGCATATATGTGCTTATATAAGTGTGTAAGTATTCATGATACAAAATTGTGCAATTTATATATATAGAGCAGATTTGGCTGGTAAACAGACAAACAACTGCAAAAGGACTTCTGGTTTTCCTAATGTAACCACACATAATTGAGGGTTCATTTTTATCTGTTCTGACTCCTGAGTTTGTCTGAAATATACACTCAGATAATAATAAGCATTTATTGGCATGCAATAATTATTTATTAGCATGCTAATAATTAGCATTTATTCACAGACCTTTCTGAGTGTCATTATTCCTCTTTGCAGGGGATTTATGAGCCACTGAACAGAGAAGTGGCAAGACAGTACCTGTGTTTCTTCATTTCACTCTCCTATCTATATTGACATCTTTATTTATTAGGACCCTAAACTTCGTAAACTACTGGGGGAATTGCTTTCAAATTGCTATAATAGTTTATTTTATGGGGTGAACATGCCTAGATGAGGTGTTTGCAACCTTATTTCCAGTTGCTCTTTCACCTATTTATAACAAATATTTGTGTTGCATCATTGTAACATAGAGTGATTTTCATGCAACAGATACTTCAAGGTGACTTGTTTGCTTTTTAAGCATATTTAGTATTTGATAACTCATCAAGGCATTCTGATTAAATAAGGTGATACAGACACAACATTCACATTGATGAGCCTTTGAGCTTCTTGATATTCCCATGACTAATGTAGTACATTGTCCTGGTTTGGAAGCCAGATATCTGTTAAGGAAGGCAGGAACCTCCCTTGAAGTGAAAAATAAAAAAAAGCCAAAAATGTAAGCTTCTCCCTTTCTCTCTAAATTATTATATTTTTAAAACAAGGGGCTCTCAGGCAGAGATATGGGAATAACAACTACAGTATTAACAAAGAACAGAACAGGGACCCTATCTCGGCCAAGATGGGAAAAGTGGAGGAGAGGCGGTGCCTCACAAACCCTCACGGGCAGTCAGTCCTGGAGCTCCTGTAGGGCTCTGAGGAAAAACACCTAGCTGGAACAGCAGGGATGAGCAGGAATCCCAGATGGATCAGCAGCTCCACAGTGGTCAGNAAGAAGAAGAAGAAGAAGAAGAAGAAGAAGAAGAAGAAGAAGAAGAAGAAGAAGAAGAAGAAGAAGAAGAAGAAGAAGAAGCCATTCCATCTGGATGACGGCAAAAATCTTCTTCTTCCCAGCAGAAACAGCTCTGAAAGTGTCTGTCCTGCTTTCTCACAGAAGGACTCAAGAAACCCTGCTCCCTTCCAGCTGCCCCCTGGGCCCAGCCGATTCTTTGTTTTTCTTAATCACCTAAGAAGTACCAACTATCAAGTCTTCTCTCAGCTAAATGGGGAAAAATTCCACTAGCTGAGAAAGAACACAAAAGGAACACCTAACCCCCAACACACATTTTCTAGAGAAATCCAGCACTACCTACCAAAGCCACTAAAGCACTATCTTTGCAGAAGTACTTAGTCCATAAACAATACCTCATAAAACAAGAAGTAAATAATAGCGTTTCTAACTTTTCCAGGGTATAACATCAATATCTATGTGTATAGATTTGGTTTTTGCTTAATTCTTGTCCTGTGAGATGCAGAGTTCATTTTCTACTTCACCTGTGTGACTCCCATTTCTCCTATTAATCTATGTTACTCATCCAGCTTTTTTAGTAATATTTTGATACCAAGGCAAGTTCAGTGTCACCAATCATCTCAAACTGGAATGTTCAGCAGCTACTCCCTTAACCCCGTTTTACCAGTCTTGTCCCAAGTGCAGCTATGAACATTGCCAGCTGAGGAAAAAAACCCCAACCAAACTCTTTCTTTGGTGGGGTTTCCTTGGTGTTTAATGGCATACTACTTCAATTTCCATGTCAGTGTCACACCACCGGGTAGATGTACAGATTAGGGAGCTTTATGTGCATAAGGACACCTCATGATCCACCAAAACTAACCAAGTTGCATACTGTATTTATGAACGTATCTAACTTTATACAGATAGAAAAAAAACAAGAAGAGACCTCAAGATTATAGAGTATCATTCCATAAAGTGCAAAGAGACCAGATTGGCAGAGTTAATTACTACTCAGCTGTCCATGTGATTTTGTTAAAAAATGAAGAGTCCAGTAGAATGCATACTACCTCTATAGGCCTATATTTTGCACATCATAATTTTATAGCAATGACACTAAAAAGCCAAAAATTTGGTATAAGGTTTCTCCATTTTTTTCTCACATGACTCAGGGCTGTCACCTCTTCCACATTGCCTGGTACAGTAATTACACTAGAACTTTGTGGGAACCTTTTCTGACCTCTGTACAACGAACCAATATGATTTTGCAGAAGCCATCTATTGTTTACATTATGTACTTATTTACAGACTCTAAAACTACTGTTTACACGATCATGCACTATTTGATTGGTGTTTCTATTTTGTCCACAAGCTATTCACACATCCCTCAGGCCTTCTAATTGG
>VWYI01038216.1:17754-28567 GCA_013399455.1 Anthoscopus minutus | reverse complement strand
TTAGGGAAAGTATGCTGACTTTCTGACTAAATATTGCCATGGCAGTTACTTGCATATCATCATCCATACTAGCATAAAACTGAAATGGTACAGCTTGATCTGCCTGAGGGAATAACAAGGACTGCCCAAAGTTCTCCCTAGAGTTCTCTGGGTTATAAAGGTGAGACCTCTGAGGTCTCTCTAAGTTATGAAGGTGGTTCAGAGTTCTGCAAATCATCAAATTTGAAGCTGGTCGACTGCTGCAAGCCAGTTCAGCTGCTCCCACAGGCACACCCCTGATACCCAGTGACTCCACAGTCAAACCTCACAACTGCAGCTCTCTTCTAACCCTTGCCACAGAGTCACTGCTGCACTCCTATCTTGGATGGGGAAATTATCCAAAGCTTCTTCAAGAATTATCCAAATATTCTTCAAGTGTGCAGTAGCTCTTGCTGGCATTAGTGGGAGGCAGTAGAAAACGTAACCACCTAAGATGACTTAAGTCATAGGGATAATTTACGCTGTCAAGGAAAGGGCTGTACCCTGCCTGAGGTCAGGCTGACTGGGCAAGAGATCGTCAACAGATTAGCTGCTCTTTCAGTCAAGTGTTGCCCACTAGCTTAGTGCCAGTATTTCAGAGACAGCTCCAGACAAATGCAAATGTCTTGCAGGCAGATGTTTATTTGAATTTTCATCTCTTCATCTATACAAGATGCTTTGAATGCCTCTGCAGGCTATTAATAGGCGTGGAGATGTCACTTAAACTACAACAAACCAAAACTGTATTGCTTAAGGAAATGGTTGTTTGTACAGGAAAGTCAAGGACTGATTGGCTTTTGACACTGATCACCTTCCTTGTGGCTAAAAACAATCTCTAAAGGAGCAACATATAGATATGGGAAATATAAGAGCCTATTTTTTCTTTGCTTCTACTGGAACTACTGAAAATATGAGGAAAATTATTGACCAGTCATCCTGAATTTTCTCATTGTTAGAGAGATTAAAAAAACATTTAAAAGTGCTATTGTTAAAAATAATGTTGCTGGTGTGATGAATAAGATGGGGAACAAAAGGGGTCATTTGGCTCCACCTGAGTGTGGAGACTCTCTCAGACTTGCTTTTCTCAGCTCAGATAGGCACTCGTGGCTTCACGTTGCTCATAATAAGCACAGCTACTTTCCTGTTGGTCCCTTGGCTTTTATTATCCATTACTTCAGCTCTAGCAGTTCTTGCCTGCCTTTTATTTTGACAGACTGCTTTGCTTGTATACTAATACTGTATTTCTTTTGAATTTAATCTGCCAAAATGGAACAAAGCTGTTTTCTTGAGTACAATTTCTTTCTCAAACCAAGGACATTCGGCCTTTTACAAGAAGCTCTATAAGTTACAAACATTTTAGAGACTGTAACTTTGTTAGGGGGAAGGGACATAAAGCAATCAGGTTTGAAATATTTGCAGCTGAAGGGAGTGCAGAATGGGTAATCAGCTTTCTACCAGAATTGGATGTAAGATCAAATTATAGAGATGTTAATGGGACCCTTTATGATGCTAGAAAATTTCCTACCACTTTCTCAGCTCTGTCTTTGCTTTCCTCCATGGCAGGCTTCTTCCATCTTTGTTCTGTCACATTTCTGAAGTGTGAATGACTTACAGATGGCCCAACAAATTCTGAGTTAAATTATGTCCAGTGCTGCATTGAGGCATATTACTCAATGCTTTCTACCTATCAATGCCTTTGAATTTATTGCAGTTGTATCCATCCATTTGAGGCCTGAAGCCTTCTGTTCTTGGCATGTTTCTTAGAGGTTTTCTGTAGAGTTTGATCAAAACCCAATTTTTTTACTTTTAAAATGAAATATAAAAGTAGGTTGCTTTTTTCCAATTATTTTGAGTGGCAGGGACTCTTCAAAAATTAAGATAAGAAATGTGAAATTCAAAAAGGTCAGGCTAGAGCAGTTTCTTTCATCCTCACTACGCAAATACATTTGAAATTGTTGATAATCACCTGTTGATAATCACTTGTTGATAATATTTGCAAATGCAGAGGGATAACACAACTATTGTACGTTGCAATTGATAAGTATTTCTTCATCTTGCTTATTTTATTGATTCATCTTTAAATCCTGCATCTGAGTAATGGCAAAATGAATTTTCCTTTTAGAGATGCTCTTTTTTCATTATTACAAAACTGTTCAGACCTCCTGAGGAAGATGGAAAATGTTGTTTTCCTCTGTTTTGTTTTGATTTTTTTAATTAATAAATGTATCAAATTGAATTCAACATGGACAAAAAAGTGACCTTGACTAGCAAAATCCATTTAATATCTTTGTCCCTTCTATGTGTTCTACCTATCTGGCATTGATTTATAAGTATATGGAGAGCTTGCAGAGAGCTGTTGCTAGGGGACAGAGCTTTTGTAGGTCCCCATTAAAGAAATGTTACTGAAGAAGAAAAGTAATTTACATGTTTCAAGGGCTGCCTACAAAAAAAAACCCAAAAATTAATCAAGCCCAAATAAGTAATAAAGGGGAACAAGCATAATCTATATGAGTAAAAAACCCTTGTACCAGGGACAAATAAAGGAGAACAGGCCACACACTCTGATCTAGATGCTACTCCTTTGCAACCTGGCAGAAAACCCTGGTGATTTTTCATTTTATTAAATTCCCTCCAATTTATACTTCATAACCAAGGTCAGAATATTTAGAATGATTTTGACCTACCATAGACATTCACTACTTCCATTTAACAGAATAGCTTTGAAGTTAACCAAACTGCCAGTCACCAGTGTAAAAGCCATAGTAGGGAAGAAAACTGTCAAGACCACATCTTCTTGTTCCCCAAGTAGTCAAATGCTTTTGGAATTGTTGCCCTGGAGGGGATTCTACCCTACCGGGAAGAAGCATCCCTGTGATGGGACTGTGTTTTTATAGCTGTTTATGTCCAGTTCTTTAGTTCCTCTTTTTCTTTTAAAATTCAATTTAATTTAAATTTTAATTTAATTTAATTTAATTTTAATTTTTTTAACTGCTCCATGTATATAAATGCATATGAAACCTTTCTTTTATACAGCTTTTATATACATTAGAAATAAAATGGAAAAGGAGAAATATATTGAACAAAGTGCTCTACAGAGAAAAAGAATAATTTTCTTTCACCAGGAGAAACAGAAATTAATTATTTGCTTTAATCTTTGTGGAAAAGGTAGATTGTGCCGGATATGTTAGCATATTAGTTTTAACAAGTTGCTCGGAATTCAGGCTGGAGTAGAGAAGAGAACAGTTCAGGGAATATTTATGTAAAATTGTTACATTAAAATTCCCAGGATTTGATGAAATTCATCCAAAGAAATGAGCCAAAGCAATCTCTGAATGATAAGTGATTATCTCCCGGAAGATGCAGACAGGAAAGATCCTAGAAAACTAAGAAAAACGAAACCTTTCATAACTTTTTTAAAAGGAGTCAAGGAATTATAAATCAAGAAGTCTGGTTGCAGTTCCTGGAAACAATATGAAACAAATTACAGTGGTAATTTTAAGTAGCCACAAAATATAAGGGTTGTAACATCAGGCAACAAGGAACTACCAAGAAAGAATCATATAAAATTTTCTGGTTACTTTAAGAATTGCAGCAGCCTAATGTAGAAAGGAGAAAGCAGCAGATACAGATACAGCAGATGTAAATTAACTCTGACAGTATTTTTAAAAGTTTTTTCACCATCAGAATCTCATAAGTTTAGGAAATATGGCATGCATGGATTTGCCTTTGGGTAGCTGTAAAAGTAGTTGGAAACTTCATAATCAGTGACACCACATCAGACATGGAGGACATGCTGAGTAAATCCCCTTAAGAATTTGGTCTAATTCTACTGGGTATATTCATGAAAAATGTTAAGAGTGAAGAGTGGAATGCCTTTTAATTTATGACTTGTGCAAAGATGAAAAGAGTTTTAAGTATTTTTGAGAAAATGTTAAAAATGCTTATGGCAGTTTGGAGAGTTGTTCAGAAACCTGAAAGGTTGAGCCAAGTGTTTATGAACCAAAGTTCTGTGGCTGAGAAAAAAGAAAGCAAATTGAAATTTGAAACAGGATGTTTTTTTCTCAAAAGAAAGTAAAGAGTACAGTGGAAAAACATATAATAGGAAAGTCCTTTTAATTTTAGATTCATGAAGCAGAAGTTTGTACAGAAAACAGAAGTTTGCACGCTCCTCACTTAACTCCAGAGAAGCCTTGGAATGTATATTATTTGTGTTTGGGAAATGCATTTTTAAGGCAGAGACAAAGTAAAGAGAATCCAGCAGTGTGAATGATGGGTTTAGCAAGCATGACCTAGGAGGGACCTGCTCACTGAGAGATAGTAGAATGTGACTTGATCTTATGTAGTTGCAATATCAATGTTTTCCATTGGACTGAATGTTTTCCAAGGACTGAAGAAATCAATTTGTCTTTCATCATAGATGATGATGATGATTTTGGATGCAAAAAGCTTAGGAAACTTGGGAAGATGGTGAAGCATGACACTGGATAACTTACAGACACAGAGAATTTGCTTTTACAAGAAATTGTTAAGATGAAGGCACAGTGCAAATTATGAAGGGTGATCAAGGTCTGTATGATCCTGGTTTTGGTGGGGACATTACTTTAAATGATTCCTGCAGTACTCTTCGAGTATAAAACCAACAAAACCATATCTGAAAAGAAGTTAGATATGATTCATTGCTACTCATCTGGAAGAGTCAATGCTGAAAAAGAGAAAAAATATCAGTCTAAGGATAAGAATATGAGCTTTTGAGGTGGGGACTCATTGTTTTATGAAGGCACACAATAATCTCTTTTTAATGTTGAACCTGTCAACTTTCAGAACCTCTTGATTCTTGCTACTTCCTGTCATGCAATTATTTTGCAATCTTTAAAAACTATTACACAACTAGAGGATACTATGCTTTTATCTTGATTTTTTAAAAGCAAGAATATTTTTGAGTATTCCATTAAAAAGCTCTGAATGCTACCAATTTGTTCTTTTCTTTACAATTTTCCACATTAAATTATTGTGTGGTAATTTTCTGACATTTGAAATTACTGAATTAATTTGTAGGAGTGAGATCAGGTTCAGAGTGACAGGGTGATGGAGGAGAAAGGGGTAAGGCAATCTACCCTATATTTGAATGCCAGCTCACAAGCTACTGTTTTATCTGGTCACAAACAAAAACCAGTAATGAGCTGAACGTATTAATTTGATTTATATGATTGAATAATCTCTGGCTGTCAAGTTACGTGCTTTGTGGAAGCCTGAATGTGGATTGTCAAATTGTCCATCCAGGAAGAAAAAAGCTTTTTACTTACAATGGCCTTGTTTGACAATTTAATTATACAGCAGGGGAGTTCTGAAGGGGAAATGGGGTATGGAGGCAAGTCTGCTTATCCACACTGAAGTTTACTGCTTTGAGCTGAATCAGAAGACACAGTATATTGCACACTGAACAAGTTTCTCCACATATTCCAAACAGCTCCTTGGATGGGTACAGAAAGGGAGACTCTGTTAGAATTTGGTCTGAAGCTAAATTGATTGGAGCTTTGCTTTTATACCTGACACTGGGCTCCATTAATCTTTACACCCATCTTGTCAGTTATAGTTTCTTTTTAAAAACAATGTGTTTTATTTGCTGTAACTTTATTCATGCTTTGTCTGTATACATTTTCAATTAGTTGGTTGGCATCCCCCCTTTCAGCTGTACAGTGTCTCATTTTAAAACCAAGGTTCTGGCCCAGATGTCCTGTGGCCAGAATATTGTGTGTTTCTCTAGGTCATTCAAAGAGTGAGATGCATCTTCCAGATCCTCAGGATAGCTCAGAATATGGCAATACAAGAGATAAGGAAGAACTCTGGTGGTCAGCATGCCTAACAAAGTTTGGCCTTAAACAGTAGGTTTGAGGAAATGAAAGTATCTGGAAAACTATTCACCAATTTAATCACTTCAAAGCTTCTCTAGCTTTTTTGCTTCACTGATAGATTTGTGATGTGCTACTCCTTAAGGAAGCTTTTTTACCACAGTGAATATCACAAATTCTGTGTCTCTGAGTTCAGATCAACTCAGTTCACAAAGGCTGCAAAACAATTATCAGACACTAAATTAGCCTTTACACTGACTTAACTGTTTTTAAACCAGTGACCTAGACAGGACAGTCTTGCTAAGGTGCTGTTAGTTTCCCTTTCAGTGATTTTCCTTCTTGACAAAGAGCAAGGAGCTGAAAAAGTTTGAAATCAAACATTTAATTCAAATACTGTTAGGCACAAACACATTCCATTGCCTTTAAAATGGGCATAGTCTTCCTTTGCTTTACAGTTTGAACAGGGAACATAGAAACACAGTGAACATTAAGCCTTTTTGCAAAACACAGCATTTTTCATCATAGAGAACAATGCAGAGACTGAAGTCTGTTTCTGTTAAAAGCAGACACATCATCATGTGTCTTGTTAGCACTGATAACTTCCAGATGGCACTACTGACTCTCATAGTCTGTCTGGCTGTGTCTGGGAATCCACAGCAGAAGCTGGAGAAAATGTCTATTAGCACCTGTGGTACAGCTGAGAAAGGTGCTGAGAACATCAGGGAAACGGATCAGTTCTGCACTGTATTCCTTTGCTTGAGATTTGTGTTTTAGTATAGAGTTTTAGATCATATTCAGGTACTCTAATGTGTTGTCAAAACATGAAAGCCCTTTTAAGACTAATTTGGGTAACATGCATAGAAATAGTGTAATAAAAATTGGAAAATGCTAAGTGCTGCTGACACTATCTGAAAAACCAGGTTTTTTGTTTTAACTTTTTAATTAGACTGCTTCTTCAAATAAAATAACCCTGAAGAGGAGGGTTATTTTTACTGACTGAAAAGTCAAATTTTCTAGACAATGGCATCAGAGGATTCCATGCAGTGTATTTTCTTTGGACTTCTTAATGAGATGTATCAGATTAATATTTGTATTGCTTTTGTCATCATACAGTCTTTACTGACTACATGCATACTGTAGATACTAACATCAGAAAAATACACGTTCTTCCTTTAGAAACATAAAGAGAATTGTGCTTCATAGAATTTATGAAAGGTCTTTTTATTTTGCTGCTGTATATCAGTATTCTCCAGTCTTTCCGCATGTTTTTCTCCAGATGTGCTTTCTAAAGTGGGTGACAGGACTGTCCTTCTTTGGATGACCTTTTGCTTGTACTGTCCCTTAGAAACAGCTTTCATAGATTCACAGAAGGGTTGAGGTTGAAGAGGCTTCTAGAGGTCCATCTTCCCCAAATCTCTGCTCGAGCAGAGCCACCTAAAGCAGGTTGCACAGGACCATATCTTCTGAATATCTCCAAATGTGGAGACTCTACAACCTCTCTGGGCAACCTCTGCCGGTGCTCAGCCACCCACAGAGTAAAAAAAGCATTTCCTGATATTCAGTGGGGACCTGTGTGTTTCAGTTTGTGCCCATTGCCTCTGGTCCCATTCCTGGGCACCACTGAATAGAGCCTGGCTCTGCTTTCTTTGGAGCCTCCCCTCCTTTGTGCCATTGACAAATTTGCTGAGGGTGTGCTCTGTCCCATCATCCAGATCATTAATGAAGATGGTAGACAGGTTGTATTTATTAAGAAAGTCTGGGCAAGCAAAATGTATAGATTTTCATGTTAGAAGGGTCCTGCTATAAGTCTACTAGGAAAAACAGTGATAATTTTGAGTATTTCTTTTTAGGATTCATGAGATGTAATGATGGAGCAGAAGAGACAATTTGCTTTTAATTGAATCCTCCTTTCTCCCAAACCAATTTTGGAGTCTTGTTTGGAATCACTAAGAAATTTGTTGCTCTACACAAAAAAGGGAACCTTGGGAATCAAAAGTGTTCCAAAATAAAGCTAATTATGCAACACTTTTTAATGAGTTCTTTTTGATGAATAATTGGTGCCTCTTGGGCTAGCTGGCAGGCATTTTGTATGAAGCTAGACCTTGTTCATGGGTTTCATGAAGAGTATTAACTTATTTTTTTAATTTATTTTTCCCTGAAAATTCCTAGATCTAGCCTTTGTATAAACAGAAAAGAACAAATTGGAATAACAATTGGTAGTTAGATAGCTCTTCCTCTCATTTCTATAGATTTTTCCTATAAATCATAGTCTATACTATAATATAGTCCTATAATCGAGGACTCGTCCAAATTGGATTATCTATGGCTAAATGCCATGGGTTTTTTGCTCTTAACTTGTATAATTGAGAATAGCATTGGCTGCACTTAGGTCTTTGTTACCTTTTCTCATTAAAAAAACCCTTTATCATGTTAGGTTTGGTGATTTTAGAATGGATCTGTTTTCTTTCAGTAAAAAAGTCTAAAATTTGAGTACATTATATTGAAACAAATAGACAGAAAATAGACACACAGTTTAAGGAACACATATATTTTTTTCCTTTTGTCTTTCAAGTGTCATCTCCAACCTGAGACTCCAAGGTTGCTTCCTAAAGAAAAACTTCAAAGTTAGTTGTTTTTTTTTCAACAGGACAAAAAGAGACTCTGTCTAACATGCACATTTGTGTTCAGATAACTGAATAAATATGCTCGTATCTCTTCTCATGGGTTAGACAATGTCATTGAAGTGGTTCTCCTTCATTCAATCTCACATTATGACAGGAAAAACATTTAAAGGAAAACCTAGAAAACAAGAAAATCCACTGTAAAGGCAAAGGGTTTTTTTTCCCATGAGTTTATTTCCCCAAGATCAAACCTATATTGCATCGGAATTCTGTTTTAAAATATTTTTAAAGATAATTTTTTGACAGTTTCTCATTAAAAGCCATTTTGTGGGTTTGTTTCTTTTGGTCAGCTTCTTGAAAAAAATAGTTTCTAAATTATATTTATTTGCCTGGGTTTTTTCTTCCTCCCCCTTCCCCCACTTCCCTCACTAAACAGAATGAAATCAGTAAAAATAGTGACTCCTTCTAAAATAATGTGATTTCCTTTTGGTCCTTGAGCAGTCTGATCACACAAACATAGTTGGGTCAACTAGTAGCTTTTGTGGTACAGCATTTTGTGACATCAGCTAGGCCAACAATATTGAATTTAGAATGTTAAATCATCAGTTTGAATCTGTCAACACAAATGATTGAACCTATGACTGCAATTTAACAGCAATAATGTAGAATAAGCAAATCATGATATATTGTCAAAATAATAGGTTGTAGAAATGAATTGGTAAAAAATAATATTTTCAACCTTGATTAAAGGATTTTCCCTCCATTTAACTGATTCATCTCTTCATCAATTTTCTTCCAGTTATTATTCTGACTTGATTAATGAAAATATTTATGTCTAAAGTCCCAACTGTAAACAACCCAAACTCATATTAGGATGGGAAAACTGTTTTTTACCAAAACTATTTAGATATTACCATCATTTGAATTGCTTAGGGATTTTTTAAGTGAACTTCACGTATTAGCAATCTACATTATGAAGTAATTTAACACATGTATATGACTCAAGGGGCAGATTTGGAAGCAGCAATATTAAGTCAGTTATTAAAGAAGGTAGTGGGAAATATAATCAGCAAGGTGAAACTGATAGAGTAAAACTTTTCACTAAAGTACAAACATGATTTCAAGATTAAATATAATGTGGAGAGTTGCTATTTGTAAACACAAGTGTCCTCTTCCTTAGCCCAGTGCAAGCAGAAAAAGAAAATTATCAAGACAACCTCAGTCAAAATTAAAATGTGGACACAATGAAAAAAGTGTGCGATTTTGCAGAGCAAGGGCTAGAAATACATAGTTGACCAGGAAATGTAGTTTGATAGCTAATTATTTGCTCTTATAAAAACAAGGGGATAGAAAGAATATATTTACAATTCAGAATGAAACTTTATGGATCATAGTTTGATTAGACCAAACTAGCTGGGTAATTTAACAAAGTCAAATAAAGGGCTTCCTGGAATTACTGGCTCTTCCTTCTGTGATATGGGGGAAAAATAAAGATATTCTTTGTAAAAGCCTTTCATGAAAAGTTCCTGGAGTACATAATTATTACATACATTATTACATACAGATCATAATTATTTCATTATTATGATCTTAGACTCTCATGTCCCTTCCTGCCCTCCCTCTCGTAATTCAGCATGAGCAATTCTGATATTCCTTGAATGATAAGAGACATCCACTAAGTCAAAATCTGTGAGCTTCACATCTTAATCGGTACAATATGATTTGTAATTGTAAAGTTCATGACATTTTAAAATATTTTTGCAGCATTTTGTCATAGCATTAAATAAAATACATTCAAAAGTATTTGCTGAAGTATAAATCTGATAGAAAGTTCAGCAGTTCACTGAAAAGTAAGCTTTTATTTTTTGGGCATAATGTAGAACAGCATGAGCTTGTAAACATCCACCAAGAGACTTAATTACCAAAGGAAATAGAAGATAAATCTGCAATTGCAGACTCAGGAAATAGAAAGGATCTCTGAAGTCTGCAGTAATGGCCATGGAAACAAGCTTTCTTTTCCTATTAAATAAGATGGGCATGAAACTCAGCAGATCTGCTCCCTTATAAACTACCCCATTTCGGACTACAAGTCACTGAGAACGAAGAGCCTTGGTAGAAACAACAGTGGATAAGGCTGTGCCATCCTTAGTTCTTTCAGCAATGCTGGAACATTAATGGATGCAAACCATGTGTTGGGGGTTACATGTTTTTTTTTTCGTTTCTTAGCTATTAGAATTTCTCCCATTTAGCTGAGAGAAAAAAGCCTTGATGGCTGGGACATCTTCGGTACTTTAAAAGACAAAAGTTTCGGCTGAGCCCCGGGGG
>VWYI01038216.1:0-17302 GCA_013399455.1 Anthoscopus minutus | reverse complement strand
ATTAGTAAAGAACTGTTATTCCTATTCCCATATCTCTGCCTGAGAACTCTGTGTTTTCGAGATATAATAATTCGGAGGGAAAAGGGTGGGGGCTTACAATTTTTTTTTCTGCCTTCCCTGACAGATAACTGTCTCAAAAACCGGGACACCATGTCAGCAAACCTTGGACTAACACCACCTTACTAGTCAGCCTTTACAGCATCCTTGGATTGCTAGCTGGTTGGTATCAAGTATTATACCTTATCTCTATACTAACTACTGGTAATGACTTGGCTGCTATTTACCAATAAAAGCTCCATGACATAAACACTTGCTTGTAACTAATTTTTGATTAATAAAAATGGACTTAAAAGGAAATTAAATACGTTATTAACTAAAATTGCCTTTGAATAGTACACTGCCACTGCAGCTAAGATGTGTGCAGGTATCCATACAGAATAGTCTTTTCTATTCACAACTGTGCTGCCATAGTTGGTCATCCCATGTCTGGGGTGTGTTGTGTTTGCTTGTATCAATTCAGTGTGATGGGGATTTGTGCCACAAGAAGTGCAGCACTCTTGGATCAGATCACAGAGCAACTGCTGGGGTCTCCACACTCTGCTGTTTTGCTCAGCTCTTCTTCCTTCTCTGCCTGGCACCAGAACTGATGTTAACACTGCCAAAACTGCTGCTCTGTATCTTCACAGCTGACTGACAGAGAAGAAGCCCTCTGTACTAAGGAGCTTCTCCATGAATCTGTGCTAACAACTGGCACAGAGCAGGTCAGGACTGGTGTTCTGGCTGGGAGTGATATGTATGTGTCAAAAGGAGAAGACTCATGAGGCTGGAAGAGGCAGACAAAGAGAATTTGTGAATTCAGCTCCAGAAACTGAGGTGGGTCTCATAGGTTGATGATGCCTAGTACATCACATCCCACAGGAAAGTGTACAGTCCAGCAGGATCCACTGGAGTACCAAGCTGAGCAGTATTATCTTCCAAAATGCTTAATGTAATGAGAAAGTTTCTGTTTTGTTAAAATAATAACATTTTGCAGTAGCATACAGCCAGTCTATAGAGACAAAGAATCATGAATTGTTAAATCTACAATGAATAGCTCATCCAAACACAGTGAAAAGTAAATCTCTGTAAGCAAGACCCCTCAACCTCACTTTTTCCAACAAAATAAAAGTTGAGTATATAGAAATTCTTCTAACCTTTATTATAATAATGTATCTGTTAGCATGCATTTGGACAACTCCTAGTATGTGACACGTTATGATTTTTATCTGTGAATTTTGTTTTGTAAGTTGTTTTGTCACAAAGATTTTGAAGCACGTAGCTGATCTGTCAGCTCCAAATGGCTGCTGGCGACTAGGGATGTAAAATTCTGCTTGTGTATTAAAATTTTTATTTCCTACTCAAAAATTTGCCCCATCATTTATGCTACTGAAATGGCTCTTTAGCATCTGACTCTTGTGTGAGTTAATGATACAAAAAATAGCTGTTGACATTTAAGTGGGCATAATATGCACTTATTATCAAGCAAAGAGGCAGAAATGTTTATGTTTGTTAATTATATGGAGCTTCCTTGTCAACTCTTAAAAGATTAATCTCCCTTTAGAAAGGTCCTACAATATTTCTTATTTTATACTCTATTTGTGAGCACTGTAGACAAGTTGTGATATTTAGTGTCTTCGACTATCAAGCACCATCACATTTGTGAAAACCTTTATAAAAATTTTGAGATGTTTTGGCAAATTATCTTAAGTTATCATAACAGGGCAAACAAGACTTCAATGATTATCTCCATCCCTTCAGGACTGGATATTTTACAGATTTACTAAACAAGCCTGATAAGCCCCATGTTTATAGGTGAATTGGTAGATTAGCCTCCATATTGTCTATTGTGTCATCACCACAACAATATGAGATTGTGAGAAGATATCTCCATTCTTGTGCTTCTTACACATTCCCCAGCAACAGAAAATTCAAGCAAGACCACTTTGATGAACATAGTAATTTGAATAAAAGTGTAAAGATTTTCCTCTAAAATGACTGTTACTGAGCTGACTAAAAATTGACAGACCCAAGCCTCTGGTTCATTTTGAAAAGGATACCAAGGCTTAGAGCACATGTCAAGCTTGAAGGAAAGCAGTGCTGTGATTTTTCAGGTACATTCTGCCCTCATCCTAGAATGCAAATTAAGTATTTGCATACCCAAATACTAATTTTGCAGATATATTCTTTCTAGGAATGATAAACTAAGAAGTGGTGAGACACACTTTAAAATAATAATGCACTTGAACAGACAGCTTGACATTGGACTGAGTGCAGAAACGCTTTCTTTGGAGCCTCAAATCTTCATTTATTTATTATTTAATCAGATAAACTGAAACTCTGAAGAGGAGATTGACTTGTAATATTATCATGCCTTGAAAATACAACATTTCATTACAAAAGAGACTACTGTCAGGGAATATGGAAATATTTCTCTCCTGGAATCTAAATGGAAATTTTTCTCCTCTACTAATCCTAGCAGTTCTTCTTCCTTATCTTGTCCATTTGGAAAGTGACAGGTAACCAAATTTTTGCATACTCTTGAAATAAATTCCTCTACATCATGCCATACACTTCTGTATTCCATGCATCAATCTCCTACTTGCCTTCATCTCCTCCTCTGATGCCAGAACTTTCGTATATTTAATATTTCCAGTCTCTCATTGAGTTGTTACTCTCATTCTCTTCTGGGGCACTCATTTTTCCCACGGCAGATTGGTCTCTGAATTCAATATAACTCTTAGAAAAGTGGTTCAACCACGAATTTTCCTGTGCAATGCTCTCACTCTCCCTATCCAGACCTGCCTGCATGTCTTTCAATCCTGCACTCTCCCAATCCTATCCTAAAGTATTCCTTTTCCATTCTTTATAGTTAATGGAAGTTATTTGAAGCTTCTCTAGCCTTAAATTTTAATAGAAGATGAAGACTGAGCAGGCACAGGAGTTGTTTTACCCCAGGGGTTCATGAACCATGGTCCACTACTTTGGTCAGAAATTAGAGAGGAAGATGAACTTAGCTACTTTTTCATTGTTTTTTTTTCCTTATTTATTTCTTTAATGTTTGCATCTGTCACAAAAAAAAATCTGCACTGTGATGCCATGAAAACACGATGAAATTTCAGAGTGGATAAGCCGCAGCATCCAGCATTTATCATGGTACAAAGAAATGCCAGACAGTTGAATGTGAAACATTACCTTAGTCAGCCAAAAGGATGGACATTGCTTTGTCCTCTGGAAGCCTTCCACTAAGGTCGTTTGTCTTTGGATAGCCTGACTTTAAGGGGAATATTAAAAGCATACTTCGTGTCTGCAGAGACTGATTGTTATGTATGTGGGTGATATATGTATTAGTGAAAAATCTAGAGTCATCTTTCCCGTAACATTTATGGTGCTGCTAAATTAATATAAGTTAATTTCAAAAGATATGATGAATGATAACAAACTGCAAGTCATGTGTTGATAACGGTCGCATCCAGTCTGACTTATATTTGTTAAAATGGTAATTCAAATGAATGCTTCAAATTTGCTTTCCCTATTTATAAAATAAATTAGAGGCTAGATGATTAGTGAAAGGTAAATAAGGCTTAAATATTTAGAAGATTTATCAATTCTAAGTCTTAGTGCAGGGAGTTTTTGTAGATTATTAGAATGACATCTACTTATTTAATTAAATACCTGTCACTAATGAGTGCTTCACAGTTCGCTTTTTGTGTGTATTCATAAAGAGTACTTCTTAAAATTTTTTTTTTGGGGAACACATTATTTTGAAAGACAAGAAAAAAACATTAAAAATGTTCAAACTTGTTGTTTCCCCTAAGAGTTATAACACAGCCCTCTGAATATAATTTTTTTTCCGTTTCTCTGTTAATGATGTGTTACCGATCATATAAATATGTGATCAAGGGATGTCAGAACAAATCATTTCATTGTAGCAACTGTGAAAAATAAATGCAGTACTAATAAGATAGAAACAGCGTCATTCAATGGCAGATTTTGTTTGCAGCAGATGAAAAAATGTCTTCATATCTCCAAGAACAGCAAGCTACACACCAGGTTAGCTGAACTATTAAGGATTACAGGTTTAACACTTTTTTTTTTTGTCTTGAATACAGGTCTTTTTGTCGTGTGCATTTTTCTCATCTTGGCCTGGATCTTCCATAATAAAACCATGTACAAAAAGAAATTCCTGTATACACTTTCTCAAGAACCATAGCAACTACTTCCCCATGCCTTGTCACATTTCTGTCAAAAGATTTTTAAGCTTATTCAGACTTTTCACAACTTGCCTAAGTTTGTGCAATTTTTTTAAACATTTGGTAGAGAAAAATTAAAAAGTGCCAACAGCTGAACAATACTAAGAAGCATTAACATACAAACAACCTTCATTGGGTTATATTAATTTTTAGTGATATGTTTGGCTAGAATATTTACTTTATAATGGGATTTTTAGTCTTTATCAGGGTGCTTCCAAAAATTTACTTGTTCTGGCAAAAAAAAAACCCCAAACAAACCATTAATAAATTATTGTGGTTTAGTTACAGCTAGTCATTATGTCATGATTAACTCTTTCTAGAGGTTTCTGTTCAATACTAGACAATATGTGTTGCCTTTAAGTTATCCTTAATAACTCAAACTTTTAGTTATTGGGATTACATTGGAGCAGGATACTTAACATGGAAGATGAGCTCTTCAGTGTCAGTATTCTTCTAAAATTTTTAAAGAAGTTTTATAAATTCTAATAAAATTCCTCAGCCAATAGTCAGCTGACACATAGTAACCTAGCAAATTATTCTTGGCAAGTTTTGTGAATAGAAAAAAGAAAGCTGAATTAGCAGTAGTCTCATTTCCAGCTGTTTCCAAAATAGTAATATTTCAGTACTCTATTTTAAGCAGAACTTAATATACTGAAAACACATATGTCTGCTTGGTAACTTTTTTCAAGGGCACCAGTGGGTTTAATTCTATATGAGCTGTTGAGGACAAGAAATCCATAATATCATGTTGAGTTACCAGAGACTTATGGAGTATCAAATATTTTGTCAAGTCGTTGTGTGGGGCACTCAAGATGTTCTTCAGGTGGGTGGTGCAGCTGCATTCAGGCTGCTTTGAGTCACAGTATATCAGAAGAGAGCTGCTGCCTGAGACAGCTGAGGATCACCCAGTATTTGAAACCTGTCTGATATGCAGGATTTTTCTCCATCAATTTTATAACCTCGCCTACTTAAACAACAGAAAAATTTCACTTAAATCAATACAGTACTATGTCCAGAGAACATAATCCATGTATTGGATTCAGCTTCAAAATAAATGTCTTTCTAGCAGCTGAACATCTGCTGGCATGCAGCCTTGTTACATGGTCCCTCATGGCTTGGTAGTTAATAGCCAGATGCAAAGCTTTTTCTATTGGTTTTCCTCATTTCAGAAGATGAGGCTGGCAGTACCAAGGGATGAGAAATTGATTCACCTGCTCCATTTCCAGTGCATTTATCACTAAGAATAAACACTAAAATGTAGCTTGTGTCTCAATGTTCTGAAGAACTGAGCATTATATAAGGAGCAATTTCTACCAAGAATCTCTTCTGACTATCTGCAAGGCATGTTCTAGGGAGGAGTTACAAAATTTATATCCTTTTGCTAACAGCTATTAATAATTACAAAGCTTCCCTTTCCCTTTTTTTTACTAGTGGAGTGCCCATTTGAATTTGGATTTTGAAGTCCATTTATTTTGTTTTATTCATCATTTGGGCTCATCCAGTGGCTCAGCAACATTCTACAATTCTCTTAGTTCATGGTTGTTTATACAGTGCCTGGAAAAGGGGAGAACAAAAATAACTTTGTTTGCTACTACTGTTTTTATTTATTCCAGCTTGTTGATTTGGCTTGCATATGTATCTTTGCCATTGATGGTTTAAGACCCAATTTGCTTTGAGCAATCTGGTCTAGCAAAAGTTGTTCCTGCCTGGCGAGTCAGACCAGATGACCTTTAAAGGTCCCTTCCCACACAAAACATTCTATGATTCTGATAAGAGCGCTCAGTTTACGGGCTTCTACTACTTTGCTTAGTTAAAAAGAAACTAAGTTTCTGGAATTGCAAACTGAGTACCAGAAGTCAGACAGGGAAGTTGAAGGGGAAAATAACAACTTGGAAGCATTACATTTTTAAGGCAATGTATTGCAAGATAATGTAAAAATCACTCAGATGATGAGATGTTTGATCAAGAATGCACAGTGGAGACAACAATATAATCTGAGGGAGGCAGTAATTCTTGTCTGTGATCTGTTATTTACAATGAGGAGATGAGGTCCGTATGCAATCCTCAGTTTCCTAGTAGAAACTGCAGTTTCTTTGTTACACAATAAGGACTAAATTGGGTGTTTTCTTCAAGCTGTGAACAGGGAGCAGCATGTGGCTTGTCTGTTCCAAGAATAAACCCAGAAACTAGACTGTGTTTTGAGGCTCTTACTTTTTTCTGTTTTCTTATTTTCTTTTTTGTTTTTTTTTAAGGGTTCAGAAACTATCTTAGTTTCTCATCTTGTAGAGAAGACAATGTGTTTCTTTCTGTGGTACAGTGAAGGACACTGAAAGCAGATGTGCTATTGTCTCTGTTACTCTAAAGTGGATGTAATCCTGCCCTGAAGGTGTACTTATGCATTCAGCTTCTTCAGTCTGGACAGAGGTACAAAGGATGAAAAGATTTTCTCACAAGGCTTTCAGAGTAAGACAAATCATTGTAATTGGGAGAAGCATTTTTTTATACAGAAGGGGGTATTTTTTCTACCAAAAACAATTTGGATTGTATTAGTTACAAGCATTATGACATCTCAAAGGCCATGTAGAAGAGTATCTCAAACTTCTACTAAGTGCTCTTTTATCTCTTCCTATCAGAAACTGCAAGCTGGCCAATTCAGATAACTTTGCCAGGTATAACTCCTGTCCAGATATTTCTTCCCTATTTCAAAGATACAAAAAGCAAACTTTAACAATGACTTCAATACCTGTTTTCAGATTGATTTTCTTTGAGCATCAAGACAGCAATCCTGGAATAATTTTATAGGGAGTTTGGTAGGGTAAATGCTTCTGGCGTACAAAATAATGTATCATATAGTAGAAGCTAATGTTGAAAGGAAAATCAGATAAAATATTAGTGCAAGTTAAAAAGCAGAGAAATAGAAATTTAAATGGAAACACCTCCCTTTTCAACAAATACAAAGAAAAAAACTCATGAAGAAATTTTAGATGCTTTACCAGAGAATGTCTCACTTTCCAGAAGTTTACTCTTTCTGTTTGTTTCAATGTGTTGTGACCCACATGAAGAAAACAGTAAGAAAGAATAATTTTGTCACTTTTGGCATCCAGTTATTACAAGAAAAAGCAGAAAAGGTCCATCTCTGCTTCAGTGTAGCTGCAGAAAAGAACCATGACAAAAAAAGCTTGCATTAGGCTAGGGTTTAAAAGCGTAAAAGAAGCTGAAATGAGTTAAACAGTTAATGTTCAAGCTTTCACTTTAATTTCTGTTATAATTGGAGCTATTTACATTCAGCAGTTTCTGTCCCCATCATTTTCTAAAGATATAGAATATTAAAAAATATGTGCATACTTTAATGTTATATTGAAGATGAAGAAGGAAAGCATGGCAAATGTGATATTAAAATCCTTTCTCTTAGAATGATCTCGATACATGCATTAGGTCTTCTGGTAAACGTAGCCATCCACTCAACATTAAATTTGTTTAAAATTTAAAAATTTTTTTTTTAAATTTTTGCTGTGTACATAATTTCCTTGCTTATCACACTAAATTAATTCTTTCATTTCTTCTTCTGCCTTTCCCTCAACTTTCTAAAGTAAGTACATATTTTTCAAGTGTCTTTTATTCTTTACAATTCTTTCACTTGATTTAGCTCAATTTTTCTTCTCTTATTTGATAGACTACTTCTCCCTGTGATTTCCTTCTTTGGCTTCAGTTCAATACATCAGAGCAATTTTTTCTAGTCAAAGTAAAATAACATTAATGAAGGAATGATAGAACATTATATTGCCAATAGCTTTGGTAACTTCTTGCTTTTGGGGAACTGAAGTTGGAAGAAATGGTACAAAACAGGGGTATAAATTTATATATATATATATGTAAAAGATTGAGTACTAGGAAGGTACAAATAGCATAGTGAAGGCAATTCTGAGGGCATGTCATAATTAAAAGCTTATTAAAGTGACTTTACTTTGAGTCCATGCCCACTGTTTCAAGCACTGCCATGGGAGGAAAGGCATGTTTCCACTCTTAGAATGTGTCTTGGAAACACTTTCTTTATTTTTGCTTTACCAACTGCAGGGACAAGTCACAAGAGAAGCTTGCAAACACTAAGACTTGAGATTAAAAAATACCACCAAAATTCCCTCTAACTAGGGCTGCCAAAGGAAATAATAGGTCCTGTTGTCTCAGTGCCTGGGAATTGAAAACTCCCTGGTGGAAAGATGCAGAAAGGCTAGCAGCTGGTACCTGGACCTGAATTTGGTTGCAACAGCCAGAGAGACAGGTAGTACTCCACGGGAAATTTATTATAGCAAAATTCAATCATGGGGCAAAGGAAAGATCACCGGAGTTTTTGTGTTTCCAGATACATATCTGGAATAGTTTAAAGAGCTGGAGATAAGAGGAGAAAGCAAGAAAAGGGATCCATCCTCTGTTTTAAAAGACTGAAAATCAATGTCTGCTTAAAAGCAGATATTCAATACTATGAAAACAACAGAGCAGATAATCAACACAACCACTAAGGACTGAGCACTGCTGTATGAATAAGGACATCCTGTTTGCAGATGGAGTGTTGAGTCTTTGATCACAGGAGTTAAAGGTGTGCAGGAGTCAGTGTAATCAGAAATTAAAACATCTCTACAGAAACAGTTTTGAAAGCTCCTTTGGATGCTCTGGACTCAGATGCAAAAGGCATGCTATGAATTCAGTTCTCAGCAGCCCTATATCAGAAAAAGAGGAAACAATAATAAACTCAGAGGGTGAATGCAAGAGTCTTCATCCTTTCCGGAGAGGTAGATTAGGAATTTGAGAATTCTCATAATTATACTTGCATTAATATGCTATAGCAATACTATCCTCTAAAAAGAGAGGGCTTTTTTTTTATGGGGAAATTATGCTAACAGTATGTTTTAGTTTTGTAGTAGGCCTGGGTGTCATCTTTTTGTTAAACAAGATGGTAAGAGAAAGTCCTATTTATTGAATTTAGAATCTAAATAGATGTGAGAATGACAGGCAATGACAAGACTATTATCTTTCTTTATTGGGTGGGACAAACTGATTGACTAGCTTGTCCACAATTAATAGGCAGTGTGTGCCAGAGTTTTACCACAGATTGTTTTTCCTGAGTATCAAGACAGTGAGTCTGAAGAGAAATTTTAAGAAAACATGGCTGCTCTGTCTGGGAGAAGAATTTGGTATGGCAAAAGAAAATTCATCAGCATAATACCTGAAATCATTAGGTAGAAAATCTTTACATTTTCTTTTCAGAGTTAGCTAAATTGGGGAATACCATTCCTAAACCATGATCTGGAGCAACCCCAACAATCAGCCCTTGATCAAATGTAGAGATTAAACACACTGTATTCACAGAGGAGCATTCAGACTTGGTTCAGGATCATCCTAAAGAGTCAATACTTGGAAGAAGTATTGAACACTTGTGCTCTTCAGCCCAGAGAAGTGTAAAAGTAATGATAAATGCAAATATATTTATTGGGATGAAAGGGCTTAAATGAGGAGGTCTTAATTCCAATGGGTTTTGATCTTCCAATGGCAAGAGGGAAAGAATGAAACCTGGAGCAGATATCACCTAGTTATGAACTGTGCTCAGAAAGGATGATAGAACAATATCAAAGATACTTGGATTTTAGAATATGAGGAACTAAAATTGTGCAAGATCTATTCTAATTGAGATGGCAAAGGAAGAGTTAATGAAAGAACAGTCAGAAGAAACAGAAAACAGTCTGCAGAAAAGGTCATGGAGGTGGTTGTGGTGGCCACTTTGAGAACTTTTATAAATGTGACAAGACAAGGTCTGTTTATGCAGGAGCACATTATGTCGGAGAACATAATGTTCATATGACAGACATATTGACTGTCTCGGCACGTTTGTTGGGAATTTGAGCTGAACTAGTATTGTTCTTGGTACTCAAATACCAAAGAAGTATGCAGTCTGAGAAAAGAACAAAAGCTATTAACCTGATGTCAGCATGAATAACCAAGTAATTGAAACCGGGTTTGGTTTAGTGACTACTATGGATGCTTACTTCATTATAATATTTCAAAGATATTGTGAAGGCCAAAACCCTAAACAGACAGGAAGAATTGCCTAGAATGCTACCAGTAATGTAAAGTAACGGGAAAATTACAGGTTGCGTTTAGATTGCGTTTCCCACTGGAAGGTGTTCAGCCAAGCAATGCTTTTTAAAAGCAGAGGAAAATAAAAAATATAAATGTTACATAAGACTTAATGGAACAAATTCTGGTTTTATGGAGGGGAACTATATTTTTATTCAATGCATAACATCCTGCTTTTTAATATTATCTGTTGTCACACCACATACTCAAATTAAATTCAAGTGTTTTTACTTTGTTTGAAACAGTTGAACAGTTGAAGATTGGCAGCAGCTGTTTTGTGGCAAGACAGATTTCTTCAATTTCAGTCAGTCAGTTGTACTGTGCTTTTGGATCTTCACTTGGTGGTCAGCTTTCTGTCACACTTGTGATTCTTCTTCTAATCTGTGATTGTGCTGTCCCAGAAAATTCTCTTCAGTTTTCTTAGGCATCTGCCAGTGCAGTTAGGCTTCACTCAAGAAAAACTTAAATCTTCTGTAGAGTTACAGTTCTCAAACAGAGGTTGTCAATTGTCTGAATGCAGGTATGTTTGATTGCAATGTTTTTGAGTCACCTCTACTTTTAGAATTCATGAATTCCTGCAGTGTATTTCTCTAGACACCAGATCTATACTTTATTAGCTCCATACTGGTTCTGTTTCTGTTTTGTTGGCAGGATTCTGAGTGGTTGAAAATCAGACTAAATTAGCTCCTCTATAATAGTGATTCTGGCGATGAAGGAAGCGCTCTATATTTTTATCAAATGAATGATTTTTGACACAATAATGTAATTTTTTAACTCAGAAAGGGGAAAACAAGCTGTCCACTCAGATAAGTTCCTCATGCAAGGTATTGCCCTGTTATTCATGTTGGCATTAGAAGCAGGGTGCAAGTTCATTAAACAATTTTGTTGACTGTGCCATTACCGTAGATTTTACCATAGCCAGGTGCAAAATGCTGAGGTTTATGACTTTTTGTAAGCTGGGACATTTGCTGTCACCTTGCTACAGAGTACAATTTAAGCAAGGATGCAGCACTACAAATTGTCATTGCTGAGATCTAGAAACTTAAACTCACAGCACATGTACTTACCCAATAGCTCCTGTTGGAGTCCATGCACTCTGCTAAACATCTGCCCTAACACAATCTGCTAACACATAAAAGTAAGCTATTGGTTCTTCAGAGTATGGAAAGTGAATGGAGTCATTCTTATCATAAGGATAAAATGTAGCATATTTTAAATGGTTGAGAGTGTGACTTGTGAAACTTTACAAGTGAAGAGACATTTTCGCTTTGTGACCTATATCCATGTATTGCCCTTTTGTAGAATGAGGAAATGCTGCTTTGTGATGTACTAAGTAGTTAATCACTGCTTCCAATCGATCTTCATAACATTTCTCTAATGCCTTGGATCTCAGATCTGCCTTCTGTGTGCTCTGCATGCCAAGATGGTGGTGATTTATAAAAAATACAGCTCATTTGAGTGTGAAGTCAATAGAAGATCACTCCCTAACTGCCCTACTAAGGCAGTACCGAATTCCAGATTTAATTCCTTAGCACAAACTCCTGTTAGAAAAATCCAGCCAGACGTGTTTGTAATGCCAGACATAGCCACAACGCAGCTGTGATATGAGATATGCATAGAGATATGAGCATTGATCTTTCAGAAGATTTGCTGTCTGACCTTGTTTAACTTTATTTGTGTTCTGCTCTGCTAGACTGAGAAATTCAGTGCCAACTTAGATATTTCTTTCCCACTGTTACCTGTGGAATGGACTTAGAGAAAGTTTGGATGCCTGCTTTACAATAAGCAGCCATTCTGGGCCACTTGGCTACAGGATTGATTAGCAGGGCAAGAAAATAAAAAAACAAGAAGCTAGCCTTTTCATCCCCATGTTTCTGTTATTCAGAGCCCTGAAAGAGGAGAGCACAGAGCTCTGCATGGGAGAAAAGGTCCAAAATCAGCCATGTTCATTTTCTTGCTTCAGTTGCTTCTGGGATGCCACCTGAGGAACAAATATAGCTTCCTTACACATTTGGATACTGTCATCTCTCAAGATACTCTCTTCACAGTTTACTTTGTGAAACACTGCTGAAAGAAGAAAACACTGAAGGCCAGACTGAAATGGGAATAGTTATTGAATAAGGATTTTTTGGAACAACTTAGCTTTCACTGCCAACAGTTAGGAATGCTTTCTTCATGAGGAAGCAAATTAAAATTAAGAACTGGGTTTTGAGATGGCAAAAATGAGCAGGGTACTTCCAAACCCTTGAGATACAGTGGAAGAAAAAATAAGATTTGGATTTTAAATAGTTTAAGTTAAAATTTTGAAAAGTAACACCCAAGTAATAAGGCGCTACATAGCTTAAGACAAAAGCCGTCTGACTGTAACTTTGTCTCAATCAAGTTTCATGACAGCTGCATATACATCCATGCCTAAGACAATTTAGCTTTTCCATGCTTAATGTTTTTTTTAGTTGGAAAAGAGGACAAGTATAAATAATTTTGTATAGTGTTTTGAATAAGGAATGCAGCAAATATTAATTCTTTTTTTATATGGTCTTTGTAAAAATCATACTGAAATGAATGATACAATTGTCATCTAGAAAGTGGAAAATCATAGTGAATTCAATCTTAGATTAGAATTCAAATAACATTATTGAAATTCTTCTTTTGACTTATTAAATACTATAGATTCCTGATTGGTAACAAAAATTCAGTTCAGACTTCTTAGGTCTGGAAAAATCCACATACTGCATTAAGCACAACAAGAAGGTAAATAAGCCTCTGTTTTTCCTATATAATACATTCTTGAGTTATATTCAGACAATAAAAGTAATTAATTTTTGTATAAGAACTAAGGTTTGCTCTTGTGAAACCCAGTAGCAAAAAAGTTTTGAATTGGAAACATTTCCTGATATCATTTTAACACTAATAAGAAAGTAGCAAGAGCCCATTAATATACATTGTTACAGAGAAATTACAAATAGGTTATATGTGAGAGTGAATTTCAATCAACAGTTTCATCAGTGTGATGGATATTCTATTAACAGTCTCATTTTCATCTCACTAGTTTTCCAACAGAAAGAATTTACTGACCCTGCATGTACTTGGTTATAATGAGGCTTCGTTTATATTTTCACCACCAAAATACCCAGCAAGATTGAATTTTAAAATGGAAGGGGAACAAGGTCATTTCTATCAGTAAAGAAAACCTCTAAAAATAAACCATTTTTTCCCTCAAAAGTGAATGCAAATATGCTTTCTTTCTCTCTCTCTTTGCACAAGCCAAGGGGGAATGCAGTGGGCAGTTGTTCTGCCCCAGGCATGTGTGCCGTGGAGGAGGATGGCCCATTGTGATCTCACAGTGCTGGATTTTGGTGCCAGTGATAACAGACCCAACCACCTAGTGAAGGGTTATGATGTCTCATAGCTGTAGAAGTGGTCTGGGAGGGGAAACCTTACCCTGACCAGCTGGGAAGGTTTCTTTCCAGGGGAATCCGACCACTTCTTCCACCTGCCCCCAGGCCAGCCAAAAACTGTGGCCTTTCTCCCTCTGCTTGCTTGACATCTGCAGTTACAGCGCTAATGAGACGGAGCAGCTCAACATCCCAAGCAAGCCCTTCTGCCATACGACTTCCAGCATCTTCCACGTCTCTCCTGACAGTCCATGGCGAGCGGTGCCAAAGAAGACACAGAGGAGAGCGGCTCTGCTGCAGGCACAGGGCCACTGAAGGCAGCAGGGCGTTCGGAGTGCCCCATCTGCCTGGGTGCTGTGAAGAAGCCGGCCTTTGTGGCCTACTGCATGCACCAGTTCTGCTTTAGGTGCATCCGGCACTGGGCCCAGGGCAGGGAGGAGTGCCCCGTGTGCCGGCAGTCTCTGGAGCAGGTGCTGCACTCTGTGCGAGGCGACGACGACTACGAGCTGTTTGTGGTGGGCCTGCCCAGCCGCCTGCGCAGGAGGATGTCCATGGACAGGGCCCAGAGCCGCTGCCCGCAGCGTCGCTACAACCTGCGCAGGCGGCCGGCCACCGACCCGTCTGTAGCTGGCCAGAGCTCCCAGGGGCAGGGGCCAGCTCCAGGGCCCTCCAGGATCCCAGCCCAACGAGCTCCTGCAACTGGCACTTCTCGGGAGCCATCCCACAGGACTGGCCCTGGTGCTCCTCCAGACGCACACAATGGCACAGAGTAGCTGGGGCCCCTTTGCTGTTTTCAATGAACTTTTGGTGAATGGAAAGAAATGAGTGACTGTGGCCTCTCTGTCTCTCCCCCAGCCCAAAAATCTGGGCTTCTTGACCCATTGAGCAAAGCTGTATATATTAATCTTATATTCAGATAGCCGTCTTATAAAGGTGAAGCAACATACTCCTGAATAAATATACTTCTAAATAAACTATAAAATATCCACATTCAATATCAATGTCATTAAGATGAGAGAAAATAGAAAATATCTATTCAGACCTTGATAAAAAAAACCAAACCTATGTGCTCTTTTGCAGTATTTAGGCCATGTTGCCCTTTTAAAAACTGAATCAGAATGTCAAAGAAAAACACATTACCATAAATAAAGGGCTGAAAACACATGTCAGGAAATACACTTTATGCTTGTCTGAATCTGAAAACTAGATATCATACATATGACGTCTAGTCTGCATTGAACTTTTTGATTTCCAGTATGACTCAGATAACCACATATTTCCTTACTATCAGAATATAGTCTACCAAGAAATTAGAAAATGTCTTTTGCTTTGTATGTTTCTCAATAATAATGTTCAGCACTCGGTTGCTCAGAGTTTATTAAGTGTAATTAGTACAGAGTGGAGTTTTACATAGTACTAAGTGGTTATATAATTACAGAGGCAAACCATCTCCTAACACACAGTTAAGTCAAATTTCATTCGCAGAAGGGTTTGTATTGTGGTTGATACATATTCATAAGCAGATACACTTGATGTTATCTCTCAGCTAAAAACTAAAGAAAAACTAACTGTGCACATCCTTCACAATTACTTAAATTTACCATGAATCCAAATCAGATATTTGTAGTCTTTCTTCCCAGCTAATAGAACTGTGGCCCTTTTAATTCCATGACTGAAGATAGACTTCTCTCCATTTTTAATGATTTAAGGTTGTTCTACATAGTCAAGATTAAAAGAACTTGTTTTATGAATAACATTGCAAGCAGAGATACGTTAAATGAGAGAGACTGGTTAAGCACTTGGAACATCCATTGCAGCCTAGACAAAACAGATAGACTGGATTAGGGTCAAGAAGTCCCTGGAACTGTTAGCACCTGGGATTGTATTTAGGGCCAGTATCAAAGATCCTTGCCCTGCTCTCCAGATATTGGCTAATGGCTGCTGTTCCTACTGATGATTCTGTTCCCGTTGTCTTCATGTCATTCTACCTCTTTTTCTTCTCCAAAAATAAAAGACAAGTGAACAAGAAAAATCCAGGTCAGTAAACAGATAACTGATGAAAAAAGGGAGAAATATAAGTGACAAATTATTAATAACAAGGGAGGGTAACTACAGATTTTTCTACCAGGACATTTTTTTGTCAGAACGTAAAACAAACTTATTATATAGTCTGGTTTAAGGTGTGGTGGTGAAAATGAGCAAGAAAAGTTCCCTAATACGTAACTGAGAGAGCAGAATAAAACTGGGAGTTGTCTTGGCTCTGTTGGTAAATTTATCCTTGGGTTTTTGGAGTATTTACACACAATGAATGTGTATGATCAGTGTATGACAGACATATCTATGTTACAGTAGGAATAGATAGAATATTTGGTTGCAGTTGACTAAAGATATTTCTTCTCAGGAGGACAAATCAAATATATAGATCTCTTTTGCAGTTTGGGAATCTAGCCCCAAAGACAGCAGCTTGGAGGCAGGCAATTTTCTGCATTTAAATTCATACAATGCTTAAAAGGTAATAAAAATGCTTAGATTTGTAGGACTCCTTTCTTCATGACACCTCAGCCAGAGAATTTTATTCTGCAGGCATTTGAGCAGCTGAATTCTACACAGCAAATACTTGAAGATTCCTTATTTCAAGATAGAGTTGGCAAAGCAATAACAGGCATTGATTTTACTTCTGTTTGGTTATTTAGATCAAAATGCTTCTGCGATCATTCAGCTGAAGAAAAGCATTAGCAGAAGATGCACCTGCCAACTACAGTTATTCAGCACTGAGTCAGATCTCTCAGACTCTGCATCGGATCAGTAAATTTTATTCTTTGTACTGTTAGTTTTTAAGACTACAGAAAATGTTATTACACTGCTTAACTTGATTGTATGTGATGTATTTTATAGGCTGATTTATTCAAGGACATGTGAATCTAAACCTGAGAGCAGGTTCTCAGGGCTAAGACACAAATGGAGATCCTTTTCAAAAGCAATTTACTTTTTCTTAGTGAGAACATAGAAACAAAATAAAACTTCAGAAAAGATACTCTAAAACAGTAAGATAAAAGAGATCTTAACAGATCTCACAAAAAAGGTGTGTTGGTTTGATGTTGGCCGATCTTGAGGAAGAAGAAAGGAAACCATTTACGGAAATGGTTTTCCTGAGAGAGGCTCCTGGGAGCGTCCTCTGTGTTTAAGAAAGGCCAATGGCTGTCTAGTTCTGAGAACTGACAGCTTTGTAAAACATTGAAAAGCTAGGTTCACCTCCGTGAATATCCCATTTTAAAACCCGGGAAGCTCCAAAAGTTCCTTTCGGCTTCCAGCTTCTGAAGGTATTGGAGCTGCGGCAAGAGAGGCCTGGCCCTGCTCAGCCGCGGCCCACGTGGCCTGGCCGGGCCGGGCCGGGCCCCAGCGGCTCCCGGGCGGGGATGGGAGGCCAGGGAAGGCTCCTCCAGTGGAAGCGGGACCAGGTCAGAGCTGCTGAGATCTCGGTAGCACCAG
>VWYI01038208.1:3339-17696 GCA_013399455.1 Anthoscopus minutus | reverse complement strand
CAGAACTTCCCGGAACTTCCCTTCCCTTTTTTCTGTTCCCTTTCAGGAAGGGAATAGAAAGTGGGATCTGTCTGTGGTTCTGCAGCTATGCAGACACTTTTGACATCTTGTCTTATGGTGTTAATAGGGGTGAAGGCTGTTGACCTCATTGCTCTCACAGTGGAGAGCAGGAGAGAGAATGTAGGAGAATGACAGGAAGGAATGGGGATAGCGGGAGGCTGTATGCAGAGGGGAAGTAGTGAACTCTTGCAACAATGAAGAGAGAGTCATTTTGAGCCTTCATATCCTTCCAGTGCCGTAAGAAAGGACCCTTCTGTCTACATCGGTTTGCGTACACACAGCATTTAATAGTATTGTCTTGTGGAAAAGAGGTATCCAGAATCGTGGCAAAATTATTATTTTTTTTTTTTTTTGGGTTTCATGTTGTCGGAGTTTTTTTTATGTTTTGTTTTGTTTTTTTGTTATTAATTGCTCTTTTGCCTACAAGATGAACATAGAGACCATAAACCACGCTACATGATTTAAGTCACTGAGCACTGAGTTTGACTATTAAATTCTCAATATCAAATGCTTATAAAATCTTTTTCTACAGATAATTTACAAATAATCTGTAGGCCTAAATGATTAAGAAAATATGTGCTACCAACTAGCAAAGGAAAAGAAAAATATACAGTACACAAAGAATTACATTCCTTCCAAACAATTCAGGCTCTCCTAGCACTCACAAAAGGGCACAGATGGTAAAGATAATGCCATAAAGCGATTGGTGAATTTATTTTCATGTGCAACATTCTACAGAAAGGTCTGGGTTATTAATATGCCTGATATTTAAATTAATTCAATGTACAATTAAAGAAATTCAGTTACATAAAATCAAATACCAATATCACATTAATAGAATTCTTTTTCTTTTCTAGTACAAGTCACTATTTAATTATTATGTAACAAGCACTGCATATTTCTTAGTATTGTGTAAAGAAATTGTTTAAGAGAGCTTTCTTTAAGTTTATATATTACCTTGTGGTTTTTCATTTAAGTTTAGAGTTTTTTTTCTTTTGGGAAGAGAAAGTTTGAATTCTGTTTACAGTGTTTGTACTTTTAATTTTGGGGAGTTTTTAGATTTTTTTCTTCAGGAGTATTATTTACCACAGGGAATGACATAGTCCTGTGTCTTTACTGCATGATCTTGTTCTCTTAGGACACTTAAGCTATCTTCAATAGGAAGTCCTTCTACATTATTGATAAAGATAATGCATAATTGCTGTCTACCATGTGGTGTTCATCCCCCTCAGAGGAAAAAAAAAAGGAGGCAGTCACATAAAGACAACTGTTTTATTCACTAAAAAACCCTCAAAACTAAACAGACCAACAAATAAAAACCCCCAAAACTGTTCTGTGTTATGAAATCAGAATTTATGAGGGTTTATTCATTCAGCCATAACTACCTACTTGCTGGGTCAACAACACCCTGTTTGCTTCCTATGTAAGGATCAACACTGAATGAAACTGTGAACAGTTGTGCCTCATGGCACATGAGTCTAAATCTCATTTTTAAAACAATTTGAAAAATGGCTCTGAAGCCTCTAGATACATGGTTTTTAGGGAAATAAAATATTGGGTAGATCTCCGGCTTCTTAGATTTAGGTGCGTAGTTCAGCAACCCTTTAAAATAATCTCAGGTTCCCTAACAGGTAAATAGCTATTTTTGAAGAGGTCCAGAAAGAATCCTTTTATTCCCAAGTTTAGCCACATTACATCTCTACTTTATGGAGAATCAGAGTGCAGAACCTATTCCAAACTTTGCAGCTGACTGCTGCAAAGTCTCTGGATACTCTACCATGTCAAATTACCCATCACTAATATTGAAAACCTGAAAATCTGTAAGCAGAACAATGGTGAAAAAAAGAGTTTGAAGCTCAACTGATTTAAGCACCCTCTGGTTCAAAAACAAAGCAAGTAAACTTTGCAGAAGAATGAGGGAAAGATGTATTTAAGATTTTTAGATTTTAATTTTCTTTGTGAAACATGTAGCTGCAGGGGAGTATATTGCTAATATTGCATTTTCTTGGGATGCCCTACTGTGTATGGTTCAATTACCATGCTAGAGGCTAAACTCAATACATTTACAAGCAATAATTCTATACAAATATGCATTCAATCAATATATGGTTGTATGGAAAGTACTAAGAAATCGAGTTTTTATGCACTTCTAGAATATCAAATGCACAATGACTATTTATGATGATCTTGCAGTCACAGACTCTGTAATTCCTTGGGTTTGAACAATCACATAATTGCTAATTCAACTACATTAGCACTGGGAGTAGACATGGATTATTTCAAAAGGGATACTACTGATTTAATGAGGTCTCAATCTGTACATTTCCAAAATTATACAAATTGTGTTTAACAGTCAGACACCGATGCTTTTGGGTATTTGAACCAATAAATCAACCAACTGCCAACCAAAAGAATCATTAAAAATGAAAACAAATAGAAATGAGAATGAAATTGCATTTTTCACAAAGTGAAGCTACCAAAACTTTATTTTCTGACTAGTTTCCAAAAGTATGTCTAGCTTCACTAGAGAGTAGTTGCTGCTGAATCTACTGAATACCTAAACCTGCCATTTGTGACAGTGCTTCTGTATTTTGAATGGTTATGACATTGTGATTATTCTAGGATAAATATGACAATAGACCATGGGCACAGAAGGTCTATTCTGAATTGATTGCCTGTCTCTTGTGTTTGCCACCTCCTTTTTGCTGTGTGTGATAGACAGCAAATGATCAGATCCTGAGATTGTGGAGCTGGTATTTTGCCAAAAGTAAATAGTTGTCACTTCTGTCTAGAAAGGAATTTGTAAAATTTCGTGATACCTGCATTTTTTTTATTGAAGGCATATTTATTCTACAAAGGTCCCTGCATTAAAAGGTGCCTTTGATTTCAGTGGGAGACAGATTAGCTCAAGCAGTAGTTTTCGTGTTGGTGGTCATTACACCAAATAAAGATGAAAGGATATGTCAGCCAGAGACACCTCAAAATCCTTAAACTCATACAGCCCTGAGTAATCCTGCTGTGCAACTGACAATTACATAGAGTGTTGCGGTGAATTTGGGAATTTATTTCAGTTTCTATATTAAGTTATAATGGTTTTGTCCTGTTCCTCCTCCCATGCTGAATGGTTTGCTCCACCTTTCTGTAAAATTCTCTATACCTACCCACACCACTGTCATTTTCCCCAGACCATGCCCCTTTCACTGTCACATCACCCATAACTCAAACCCTATTTCCAGAGACTTCCCTATCCATCACCCAAATCACTCCCTCACCCACTCCCTCCTCTCTGGAAATCCCCTAAATACCCTATTCCCTTTGGTCGTTTCCCATGTCTAACATCTCAACCCACCTCCTTACCTGGATCTGAGTGTTTCCCCCGAGAACCACTCCTCCCCTTTATAAGTAAGTGCAAGCTCTGTATTTGATGCTCCTGAGCACAGGGAGCTTCAGGGCTGTTAGGTGGTTAATAAAGCTGTTATCCCTGGAACTGCTGGCTCAGGGCTCCTCCTTCTCCCTTTGCTCCAAGGACTGCTCTTCTGAGAGGACCCTCGAGTCCTGCTCACTTCTTCCAGCCCCACCGAGCTGAGGAGCTTCCCAACCCGAGGCTTTGCCTCTGCTCGGGAGGAAGCTCCCAGGAGGTCGAGGTTGGCTGGGGTTGGGCCACGAAGCTAACAGGGACTGGGGAGCAGAGGCAGTAGAGGAGGAAAGAGGAAGAAAGATTTTAACACAAAAAGATTTCAACTGCCTAAGTTTTAGCATGGTAGTTGCAGATCTATCACACAGTGCCCAACCATAAAACAACGGCACTGTCAACCCAACCGTCAGCACTTCCCATGGTGAACCTCCATTGTTTTAAAGGGGTTTTTTAGTGCTTAGTGGTGTAGGATCTGCACATGTTCATGAATTTATTACACAACAAACTTCTCATGCAATAAGGCAGATGTTAGTTTCATCAACATGTTCATTGGATAAAAAAAAATTCTTATTCTGAAAACAGGACACCTGAACCTGGACTACAGGTGAATCAGGTCATCTTCATCTCTTCCTAAGAAGTGGAAAATGGTGAGAGCTAAATCACAACATTTGCCTTCCAGCCAAGAGACCTTCTAAAGATCAAGCTGAGCACTATGAACTGAGTTAGTGTCCTTAGATTGCTAAGCCCTGTCTAAAACAGGCAGAGGTAATATGGGAGCCAAGAACTACTTACAACTTTCTTTAGCATTCCAAAGAGGAGTTGTGCTGTATTAATCCCCAAATGGTAAGCCTACAACAGGCTATTTGCTACATGAGTTCTTTCTGCAGAGGGCTGTAGTGCAGGTGACCATGTCAGACTGGGGAGGACCTCTCCTGACTTCTCCTAGCCCATCCTCAAATATCGACACAGCTGTCCTGAGAGACCTCTCAGAACCTTCACTGCTACTGCTGGGGACAACAGACCCCTACAGACATCCACGGCTAGCTCGATAATGAAAAAGCTAGGATGAACATCAGAGTGCAGACCAATGTGTCTTCTCCAAGCCACGGCATTGTCCCATGTTCCATGAGACATGCATATAATAGCACCAGAAATCTAAAAAAAAGAAAAAATAGTAAAAGGTTCACCTGCAAGACTTTCTCAGATAGGAAATGCATTTCTTTACCAGCTTTAATTTCTGTTACTGTGTGAAATAAGCATGTTTTCCTTCTTATCTGATCTGCCTTCTTTTTCCCATTTTTATTCTAGTAGCATTTCAGCCTTCTGGCTGCAAGAAACTGATGCCAATGTTCTTGTGTAGTCTTTCCCTGTTCCTATCTATCTTTGCTCTGCTGCAAAATCTCCCAGGATGCTCAGGGTAAGTGATACATTTTAGAAAATCATAAGCCTTTTAATCCTACAGGACCTCTTTTTCTTCTCTTTTCTGAATATTTTTAACTTTAGTGGAAAGACCACTTTTCCTCCTTTAGACCCTCACACAATCAGATTGTCCATGAATTCAGTTTTGCACAACAATGTCCCAAAGATGATGCTGACTTGCTTTAAGATTTGCTGTGAACTATCTTTGTGGACAGTAACCCCACATTTTGCAGGAAAATCCTGCTTTTCAAGGGTGTTAAAAAGTATACACTTGTAGGTAATTATGTACAGCAGCTACTTTCAAAAAATGTAGGAGGTTTTAGAAAGGAGACAGAGGATAGGATAGGATAGGATAGGATAGGATAGGATAGGATAGGATAGGATAGGATAGGATAGGATAGGATAAGCTTGACTAGCTGTAGAGATAGGAAGAAAAGGGAAAGGAAAAATAAAGATATAATATTTGATGTTTCTGCTTCCTGTAGCCAAGATCAAGATGGATCTCTATGATATCTCAGTATGATGCAACAGTTGGAATGTTGTTCTGGATCATGGAAATTTTGATGCAAAAAAGTAAGGAAGAATAGGGAAGTAACTCCAAAGAAGAATGAATATACGGTGCAGATTTTAGGATGCCAGATCCATGTGCAGGTGGCTTGCTGTGTATTTGCTGTAAGTGAAGTTTTTCCCCAGACCTCATTAATTCCAATGGAGTCTGAGAAGGCCTGGGTATCTTGAATCCAACAATGCTCCAACACAACAATGATCAAGGAGGATTACAGACAACCTGATACACTTAGATCATCACTTTTTCATACTATGTGAACTATAACTTGCCTCTTCACCCTTGTCCAGAAGAAGCAACTCCTTATTTCCTTGTTCAAACTTTGCCCTGTCTGGCTGTAGATTCCTACACAAATTCCTGTCTAACTGATCACACGAACATCATGTTGCTAGACTGAACCCTGAATTTTCATTAAAGCCTGTATGCAGTATTCTTCTAATCTGTGCCTCTTTTCTGTCTGTCAGCTCCACTGCCCCATAAGCCTATGTTGTCTTTGTTAAGGTTTTTAAAAGTGTTGCTATGATTCAGATATCAAGACAAGCATGCATAGATTGTAGACTGAGAACAGAATGCAGGTGTTTCTCAAAGACTTTATTTTGGACAGTCTTAATTGGTACCACAGTCCTGACAAAACTGAAGTAACAAATATGTTAGCCAGCGAGAGTATATTCTAAAAAAATTTAGAAGTGGGATGTTATTTTTAATATATGTGAGAGGGTTGTATTGCAGATGTTGATATTTTCTAAATCTCAGTGTGTAACTGCAGATGTCTTCTGACTACAGACATTTGTCTTTGTGCATGTGTGCATGTGAATGTGGGGAAGAAGCAGTTATTACAACTCTGATGAGTACTACAACGTCTATAATCCTTTTAGTCAGATGAGCTACACCTATTGTGACAGCTATTTTGAAAGAAAAATAAGATAGGGTTGTTTTTGTTTGTTTGTTTTATTAATAGGGCTAATAATTTCCCTATATGTTTACCAATCTGTGATAATTAATTTCACATTGAGAATTTCCAAGTCATAAAATAAAAATAAGTAATTGAACCAGCAAAAAACCAAATAACATATAGAGAAAAGAACATATATTCATTCCTGTACTGTATAATTTCAGTTGAATATTTTTAAAATATCCATCCTTTAAGTTTTTTTTGTTAGATTGAAAAGTTTTATTCTCAATTCAGAGTGCAACTGAGGGTGTACATAAACATATAATTTAATTCCAGGAATTCAGATGTACTGAAAGCCTGATCTGAAATCTATTGAAGCTAAGCCTTTTCTATCATTGCTAAGAAATTAAAACAATTTTTTAAACTAAGTAATTTGTTTCACTATTTAAAAACAAAATTTGAAACTAATGTTATTTATTAAAGTGAGGCTTTGAAATCAGTACAAAACATTTAACTCCAACTGCAATTAATGCAGAAACTTAAAACAGAGTTTCTCATCAACTAATGTTCCTCATCAACTTAAGCATTAAGAGATAATGCTTACAAGCTGGTTTACATAACAAAAGAATCATTTCTCTATAATTACCAATTTTTTTTTTTGCTATATTGTCCTTCAGAAGTGAAGAAAATATCATGGTATTGTCTTCAAATACCAAAAGGACTAGAAAAGAAAAAAATTGATCAAATGAAAAGAAGCAAACAACAAACAGAAAGAAGAAAAAACACTAACCATGAGGTCATCCCAAGTGTACTCCTGGGATGTGTTTTTCCAATTCATTCAGGAATAGTCCTATGGGTTGCTGAAGTACTAGGGATTGCTGTTGATATATAATTATTTTTATTCTTTTGTTTGTTATAGATGCTACACTTTGCTTACATGCACAGGATCATGGACATGAGAAGTGTCTCTGAATGGTCAAGATCAAATTTATGTTCTTCTGCCATAAGGGAACCAGATCCCTTGCCTGCGCTTTGTAGGAAAACAGAATTGAAAGGAACATTCTTTGCTGCCTTAAGAACTGGTGGGATGGCCAGGCTCAGAGAGTGGTGGTGAATGGTCCTGCACCCATTTGATGCCTCGTCACTAGTGCTGTTCCTCAGGGTGCAGTGCTGGAATCTGTCTTGTTTATTGTCTTTATTGATGAAATTGATGACGAGGGGATCAAATACACCCTCAGTAAGTTCGCAGACAACACTGGTTTGTGTGTCTGTCAATCTGCTGGAAGGTAGAAAGGGTCTGCAGAGGAATCTGGAAAGGCTGAATCAAGGGCCCAAGACCAAAAATATGACATTCAACAAGATTAATACCAGGTTTTACACTTTGTACACAACCCCATGCAGCACTACAGGCTGAGGCAGACTGGCTGGAAAGATGCCCAGCAGAAAAGGACCTCAGGGTGCTAAACCTGATGAACCATCCTTGTGCTCAGGTGGTCAGGAAGGGCAATGGCATCCTGGCCAATGTCAGAAATAGTGGCCAGCAGGACCAGGGCAAGGACTATCTCCCTGCATGCACTACTGGTGAGACTGCACCTTAAGTGCTATGTCTAGTTTTGGGCCCCTTAATTCAGGAAGGACATTGAGGTGCTGGGGTATGTCTAGAGCAGGGCAAAAGACATGGTGAAGGGTCTGGAGGACAACTCCTGTGAGGAGCAGCTGAAGGAGCTAAAGGAGCTGGGCTTGTTTAGTGGGGAGAAAAGGAGGTCTTCAGGGAAGACCTTTTTTCTCTCTTCAAGTCCCTGAATGGTTCTAGCCAGGTGAAGGTCAGTCTCTTCTGCCAGGCAACAGCAACAGAACCAGAGGACAGAGCCTCAAGGTGTGCCAGGGGAGGTTTAGGTTGGACATTAGGAGGAATTTCTTCACAGAAAAGGGGATTCAAAATTGAAATAGGCTGCCCAGGTAGGTGGTAAAGTCATCATCCCTGGAGGCATTTAAGGAAAGGATTTCCAAATGATCTAGTTCACATGATGTTCAGTCAAAAGTTGGACTCAGTGATCTCAGAGGTTTTTCCAGCCTAATTGATTCTGTGATCCTGTGAAAACCAAACACAGAGACCAGCAGAGACAAAAATGACCTCTTAACTAGAGGGTTCTGTCCTTGACAAGAGATTAGTGAGGCCATGCATGCTTCTGCTAGTAAATTTAGATTCAACTGACTCCCTTCAGCCCGGACGGTGATGTACCAGTCCTACCTGGATGAGCAATTTTTATTACTTGAAATTGTATTTGAGTGCGTCCTTGAAGTGTTTCATTTGTCTGTTCTGGTTACATGTTATTCTTTAAGTTCAATGCTCACCAGATGCTGCAGGATGCCAGCATCTTCTGCCCTAGATGTGTGACCAGCCCAGTGCAGTCTTTTTATAATAATCATGGCTACAGTCCCTGGAACATAACTGTGCTCTGAAACCTTTTATTGAAAATTTTATCCTGCCATCTGATGCACAATATGGTCCACAGATGGTGCAGATGACATTTGTCTAAGGAGTCATGTATGTCGTCACTAGCCCATGTCTTCAAACCAGTCAGCAAATTGGATAACAGAGCTGCTTTATAGACTTTTAATGTGATCTACCAATTAATGTTTAGCTGCTGTTTGACCTCAGAGTAGCCTGCATCCATGGCCTCATAGTACAGTACTAAAAGCGGTATTTTTTTTGACATTTTTAACTTGAAACAGAATGGTAAAAGAATGAGGGGGAGAAAATATTACAGTTTTCTGCTAAAGTTTTTTTTGTTTTTTTTTAAGTCTGGTTTCCACTATTTTAAACTGGAAGCATTCCAGTTGCTGACTTCACATGTTATTAAGAGTCAATACTTAGCAGTTATAGTTCACTCGTGTTTCTTATTTTTTGCTATAAGTGGCTAAGTTCTTCATGGAAGGGCCAGACTTTGATCATAGTAGGCAGAAGGGAGTTAAATGTCTTATGAACCTGAGTGTACGGATAAACAAGTAATCTGATGCTGACAGGACATCTGCTGATATATTACAAATTCTATGTGACTAAGGTTACAGACTTTGTCTCTCACATCCCTATTGTTCAGGACAATTAAAAATAAAAAGGGAGATTTTAAAACAAAATGAAAAATCCCCACACCACATCTGCTAACTGATCAGATTTTCCCTCTTTTTCTATGTAGAAAATTTAAAATGTCAGGAGAATATTTCATCTCAACAGCGGCTTTTCTTTTGTTCCCTAGAATCACAGAATGGGCATTACTCCACTGAGGGAATTACTCCTTTTTTTCTTTTTTTTTCTTTTATAATTTAAAGGCATGTAAAAGAGTAAAAAAGAGATCAAATTATGTTATACTAATGAATTACTGTTATAGAGGGTACATTTTCCCTCCAGACCTACTGTAACTTATACAGTACTAGACTTTTAACTTTCTCATATGAAAAATTACTTCTGAGTAGCTGTGTTGTCTTCTTCTGAACTATATATTTCTCTCTTTTTATTTTTTTTTCTCAGTTTATAATTGATTTGTTGATAATCAGAACTGATTGCTGTTTTAGGTGATGATACTATTTAATCACATTCTGGTTACGTCCCACTTTCCTTTTTGCAATATTTTCTATTTTAGTATGCCTTTCTATAAAAAAAACCCTAAATTATAAACTAAACATATGTTTTCAGTGAGCTTCCCAGGTGTTTAGCCTCAGTGACTACAGTTAAGTTGAAACCAGAAACATAGATGAATAATTCAACTGAAATTATTCCTTTTGAGGTGTTTTGCCTATAATATATGTCATCTCTTATTCAATGGTTTTCCTCCTCATTTGTCTTCATTTAGTACCTCAAAGTGAAGTTCTTGTTTTTTGTTTTCTTCTCAGAGAATGTAAGTATACAATTCAATGTATTTTATTAAATTGACTTAATGAATATACGGGGTCAATTAAGTTTCTAATGTTTTTCATACTTGGTTAGTTACTTTGAATGGTAATATGTTGCTTCCAGTTCTTTCCTTGGATATGACTGTGCAATAGTCCTAACAGTCTGTACGTGTCTCTCAGATGTAGACTTCAGGTTGTTTAATGTCTTGTCCAGACATAATAAAATTGTGTTAGCAATGCCTAGTGTAAGTATTTCCAGCCTTCTAATGGATCTTTTTCCTCACTTTTGAGGTTTTCTCTCCTAAAGAACATATTATCTACAGCATTCCTCATCCTAATCATGTCTCCTTAAAGGCTACGTAGAAAGTTCACAGTATCGTGTCTTGAAGCCCCAGAGGAAATATAAATACTAGCTTGTCTTTTTGTCTTTGCTGGTTTTTGGGGCTGTGTTTTTTGTTTCATCTTGTACTGGTTTGGTTTTTTGTTTTTCTTTTTTGTTTGTTTTTATCGGGAGGGTGGAGGTGGGGAAGGGGGAGCTTGCCTAGAAACATTTGAGTCACTTTTATTCTCTGGAAAACTTAGAGTTTTCAGAACAAAAGGAGGAACAAGACACTTCTTAAAAAGTAAGTTAAATTGTTAACTGCTTACTACAGCAGAAACCACATAAGGCTCTTTCTCCTTCTGTGGCTACACAAACAGCATTACAAACTATTCTCTGTATTCTTCTCTCCATTAAATATTGCTATTATACGGTGGTGAGTCTGTTTCTTATAAGTAATGAATAAAAGTGTTTGTAAGTAACATTTCCCTTTCCCTTTCTTTTCTACACATTCTCCAAGGACCAAAATCAGCAGTGAGTGAAAGGACTTCCAAATACAAATATTTCAAATTAATTTAAATTCTTCCTCTAAGTATCCAACAAGTCTGTTTTCCTCCCTAGTGATTTATTAATTTTAAATATCTCTGTATGTGCTTGTTTCCTTCTAATTTTAAAATATCCTCAGAGGCTGTGCCAGAAATTTACAGCACAAATAGAATGTGTTACAGGGGAACTGTACTGTTAACTGTAAAGTATCACAGGTCATCTGCATAAGTTTAACAAATAAGTTTCAGATGCTCTGTATGTCAAGAAAAAGCCAGAGCTTAATCACTTAATGGCTTGTCTATGTAGACATAAGCAAAGGTCCAGCTGATCCTGCTTTAGGGTATTATGACTGATTCTCTGAGCCAGAATTCTTTAAATGCTATTTTCTAAGCTTCCCTTTCAGAGCAAGGATTAAGTTTTTAACGCTAAAATACAGCATAGCTGTACAAAAGTTGGAGTCACTGTAGTACTACTAAATCAGCTATGGCACAAATTTCTGTTACTTGGTTTCTATTTATCTTGTCAATATTACATTAAACAATATAGATGGATTGTGCCTATTTTTCAGATAATGAAGCTTCAGATATCAAGTCCAAAAGTTTATTTTTGCTCCAGAAACCAAGAAAAATTGCACCCTTGGAAAATGAAACTCTTGTTTCATAAGACAGGGAGATACTGAAACCTAATCCTTCACAGATTTGCATCTGTTTTTCTCTAAGCAATCTTCCTATATCCCATGTGACAGACTTACAGAACAGAAGATAGCACATCTGGAACTATACTTATGGTTGACTATGGAATTAACTTGATGTATCAGCCAGTTTTACATTAAATTAAGAGAGGTTCCCAGCTTCGGAGATGGAAGGACCACCTTCACTTTAAATGAGTTGAACTTTTTTTACTTATAATTGAATATTTAGGATATTTTCTAGCTCTCAACAGACTTTTAAAGTGGATTGGAGATGGTCTTTTTTTTTCATAAATTTTCATAAGTCATAATATTTTTGACATTAAGATTTTCAGAGAAGGCTGATTCTGTATACATTTAAACAATCTTCAAGGCTCAGAAAATTCAAATGAGAAAAATTTAAAATGTCTCATCAAGCCACACCAATTCTTTCATTGCAAGAAGAAGATAAAAATCCTGACTCATTTGAGTTTCATTTTTAAGATAGTTTTTAAAAATATTATGATAATTCACTGCCATTGCATAATATTTTTAAATGTTTAGTGATTTTATTTGTGTCTATTGGGTGAGAGGGCTGCATTTCTATATTTATTAACAATTTGGATAGTATTATTACAAGGAGGTGGTGGTGGTTGTGGGTCTTTTTCCTCTGTCTGCAGACTCAACATCTGAAGATTTCTGTAGGGCTTTTGCAAAAGTAATTTTGTGGGACAAATGGGGTTTGCCAATGGTAGGCTTTTCCAAGTGGTTGGGCTTTTGCTCTGATTTTAACCTGCTCTTCTGGAGAGAAACTGATTCATATGAACAAAAATTATATAAATAAAAACTTAAACACCAGTTTGTTTTTGCTATGATGCAAGTCTATTTTTTAATGAATTTTTGAGAGAAAGATCCCAGAAAGTTGCATTGCTACTAGCAATAAGAGGGACAGTTTTATTAGGATGACTCTTATTTGCACTGTCAAAAATGCAAAATGTCTGTAGATTTTTTTATGTAAAAAGGTTGCAGTCTAGGAAATGCTGCTGCTGCTGAAATAAACTGTTCCCAGATCCAAGAAAGGCATGAAAATTTTATTTCCTGCAGGTCGTGTTACAGTGGTCAGTAGATGTTGATATCCTTAGCTCTAATGACCGTTTCAACAAGAATTAATGGGGTTTTGTACACCTGGTACAATTCCTGAAAATATCCCCTTAAATCAGTCCAGAAAACACAACCACCCCTGAATGACGAAGGTGCATAATAAAGGGCTCTCTTTCACTAGCATGTTTCATCCTTTGTTCTGCCTTTTCATCAGCAATACAGTTAAAGCTAAAGCATGTGTTCACCCTTACATTGCTGAACGGAGCCCCAGAAGAGTGCCTTGTTTAACAATATGGATGTTTGTCTCTCTTTTCCATTCATCTTGTACACACACAAACCAACATGAGACATCCAAGCATGAAATGATCTACAACTCTGAATTGTAACGTTTAATGCACTGGCTTGGGTGGGAGTGCGACCTTGCTTCCAGATGAGCAAACAGTGTGCTCATTTTACATTCTGTGGTATGTCATAAAATGTTGCAACAGTCCTAGAAGCCAAGATCTGGGCTGCACAATTTGTTGTTCACATGCAGTATACAGGTAGTAGGTTTGATTATTTTGTGAGTGGATTAGAACAAGGATTAAGACTTGATCAAGTCAAACATATATACTCTTAATTTTCAGTACAGCAAAAAAACCAAACAAAAACTCCAGGGAAAAAACCACTAGGAATGCTAATTTAATTTCTGTTCTGTTCTGTTAAGAGCCATACAAATGCTGAGGCTCTAGAAGGGTTAGCAGACTACTCAATTCTCTGTGCCATCCTCAGATGCAGTTTCTATCTAAAAACTACCCTTTTGGGAAAGAAAAAAGAAGGCAGAGCCATTATATAGTAAAGTCAAGGGGCTCAGATATTTAGGGAGGCCTGCTCAAGGTATCAGTCAGGTCAACTCCGTTTGCTGCGACCATCTTCTACAGAAGGTATTGTGAGAACTGAAAAGTATGAGCTGCAATGAAAATACATTTTTGTCTTCTTCACAAGGATATAAATCCTGCTCCATGCTTTTGTTCCATGTTACAGAGAAAGAAGCATTCTCATTTCAATAAGTGGAAACAGAACTGCATATGCACATTTTTATATGGTATCTGATAAAGATTACGCATTAGCATATCTCTTCATTAGATTTTCTTCAGTATCTCTAATTTATCCTTAAAATATTATAAGGCTCAGTTGTCTTAGGTTTGGAAAAATATTTTTCTGGGTAATCTAGGGTAGGTTAGGAAGTATTGTTGGTAAACCCTGCTTGTGACCTAAATTGACACTCACAGCAGGAAATATTTGGGATAGAATTACTGTCTCAGTGGGACACATGGTCTGGGGCACAAACAGCAGTGCTGAATCACAGTGTAGTAACTTAATGAAACTGCAGGGAGAATCAGGAAATCGGAACACTTTTTCCCCCTTCTGAGATTCCTTGGAAATAATTCTGTAACAGAAACTTATGAGCTAGCAGGGTAGAAAAGGGAGTTTGGAACAGCT
>VWYI01038197.1:345-31451 GCA_013399455.1 Anthoscopus minutus | reverse complement strand
TAGAAATTTTATCTTGCATATTTTTTAGAAAGGACTGGAGATGCATGTGCTAGTTTTGTATCCTTGACCAGTTTGAGACAAAGCATACTTCCCTCCCTCTACTGTGTTGTGTAACCTATGGAATAGGCTCGTTTCCTGACCATTGTCATAAAATTTGTCATTCCAGCCCTCTTCTAGTGATGATAATACACAGGCTGTCTCCTCTTCCTTTAGAAAAGCAGAGAAGGAAAAGAAATATTTCAAAGTGAAGAACAGGGGATTTTGTGAGGGGCAGCTGATGCTCCAGAGCCAGGAGCAATGAAGAAAGGTGTGGCTGGAAGAAGATGGAGGAGGCTCCTCTGAATGGCAGAATATTCACCTGAGCTGATGCTGTGGCTGGAGGGGGCATCTGGCCAGCGTGCTGTGGGGTTGTTTAATGGCTAGTCCATGAATCTGGACTTGGAAGTGATCTTAAGGTCAGCTCTAAGCACAAGGGAGATCTTATCATCCCTGCATTTATGATTTCATGAAGTTGTAATCAGCTGAACAAGGACAGCATCTTCATGGAACAGAGTTAAAAGCTTCTGGTTATTGGATTTGGGACACTAAAGCAAAGAGATTAAATCCTGGCTACACTACTTTTATCTCTTGGCCTGAAAGGAAAAATCTGCTGCTTTCAGAGGCCCACAAACCAGCATATCAGCCGGGGCACAATATTCCTTGATCTGGCCACAAAAATAGCCATGGGAGGCAAGAAATTCCAGCCTTTAGTTCTGGGCAATGTGTGAGCAGCCCGTGCTAAACCAGTCTGGAGAGAGGAATCTGAAAAGGTGTGAAGAGCTTCTAGACAAATCTTCCCAAAAAACCCAGATCTCAGTGGTTAATCACTCATGTCTTGTCTCTACTAGAGACCCAGAAGCAAGTGAAAGTGATGAAAACTCATATGATTTTTAAATTATTATGACATTTTAAAAACTGTTGTAATTATCTTAAGTTTCTATGAGTTCTAGAATGATTAAGTCTACCATCAGATTATCACCCTAGAAGCAGAGTGCAGCAGAGGGTTGTGCTTGGTGTGAATGGGACTTCTGTTCAGGCTCATCCCATTGAGTGCAGGAGGGGACACCAAGGGATCATCTCCAGCATGTTTATTAACAGATTTAAAAAAAAAGAAGAAGAAAAAAAAGTGTGAATTCTAAATAAAAAGATAAAAAAGAGGAAGAAGCATGTTCTTTTCATCTTTGAAAAGGAGGAGGGAGATGGTTTAAAGTGGAGTTGCTGAGATTGAAGAAGCAGGCTCAGCTTACCAAGTTACTTTTGGAGGACAACCCTGAACAGTAACACTCAGGAAATGAATTTTTGCTGCTTTTGGTCTCAGCTTGCAGAGTTGGATGCCGGGAGAAATCCTAAATGACAGCTAGGGGAGGAGATCGGTTTCTGTGCTCTCTCTGGGTCCTGTTTCCAACTTAATTATCGTGCATTTCACTGTTGCTTCACTGAGATGAAATGTACTCATCTTTAAGCTGCTTGATGGTAAGATTTGTTAGAAATTAATCTCAGAAATACAAGTGACTTCTTTCTTTTTTCTTTCTTTTTTTTTTTTTTAATGTAATAATGAGTAATACTGCCAGTAAAATGATTTATAAGAATAAAACCTCCAGGTGTTTTAGCTCCTGCTGACATCTCCCACCTCACTGCAAGGATCTGTTTGGGGCTGATTTCAGGCACCACAATATGATGGTCTATCTTTCCAACTTTACAAATACAAGAACATAATTTTGTGTGCTGTGTTACTGCCAGTACCTCCTTAGCAAAGTGCATGTGATGGAGAGAGACCCTCAAAAACTGGGTAACTTCAAGCTATTCATACCAGCAGGGTTCCAGCAACAGCTGCTGCTGCCATTTTTCTTTCTTTACCCACCAAATTCCGGCTAAAATAGAACTTCTACTTGGCTAACCTGAGCTCTCTGGAGTCTAGCTGCTCTCCAAAGTTGTTATGAGAGCTGCCCAGTTCACTGTATGACATAGCCTTTATTTAGCTCCTGCCAAAATTAACTGTGTTTAATTTTCTGTAAATCACAGTACTGCCTTTCAGTTTTTGGGGACTGTGTTTCTTTACACCTTTTCCAAATTCTAGGTCTGCACTGTGGTTCTCTACCAAGAAAGAGGAGACAGATGTTAGATGAAAGTATTCCGGAGAAAAAAATTTTGAAAATAAGATGGATATCAAAAGAGGAGAAAGCATTTAGGAGAGCAACTGGGCAACTGAAGTAAAAAAATCACACAGTCCTAAAACAAAATGCATCTTCTGTTTTCAGTTATAAAGGAACAAAACTGGTAAACTTCTTTTGAACTTTTTTTTTTATACTTAGAGGTGCTATGTTTAGGGGAAGAAGAAAGAAATGATTTTATGTAGCCTCCAGTAAAATGTCATGTTTTTCATACAATACTTTCCTATTCATTCTTATTTACATTTTTAAAAATATATTTTAGTTTTTAGGTTGCTCATACAAATGATTTAAAAGGAAATATTGTTCAAGAAATCTCAGCTGTTTCTGTATTTCCTCCCATTTTAAAAAGAAAGGTCTTCTGTCATGTATATTTACATAAAGCCTGAATTCCAGATTTGGAAGATATAATAAAAAGATGCTTTTCTGGGATTAGGTCTTAGGGAAAGAGAATTCCCCATGACCAAAAATACCCCAGTAATAAGCATATGCTCTGTGCTGGCACCACTGTGACCTTAAATTATGAGCTTCCCCCGTTTGTAGCCAGTTTCCCCTCCTTAAATGCACAGTTAAGCAATTTGTAAATATCATAACTAAATCTGGAAGTGTAATTTAGTGACTGTATTTGAGGATTAGGAGGAAGAATAACATTACTAAGAGCCATATGCAATTTTTTCTGCTGTTTAATTTAGTTTACTCTATGCAAGCCTTATCTTATAGACATTCTTCACTCCAGCTCTCTTTATGTATTTGCAATGCTGTTGATAATGCTGAAAAAAAGACATAGCTAAATGTTTCTTTCTTTACAAAAAAAATGTTTATACTGTGAAGTGCACTGACACAACTTTAGTGACATGAAATCATTGTCCCTAGGAAGGGCATAAAGGAAAAAAATTGCTTGAATTATGCTGTTTGTTTTCAAAGAAGAGGAGATTTAAAGCTGTAGAAAGAAGGTATTGGACTTTACACTCGACCATACTGGCTGGCTTTATTAAACACTTGGAGCAACACTCTGGTTGCCTTTACCAAGGATTCCAAAGAATTGAAATTCTCTGCTGAATACAGTCTGCATTGTGGTCTTTAGTTCATTGAGGTCTTTAGTTCATTTTTTCTTAGTGAGACTACCTCACAGATTCTGTGAGTATCTGATGTCTGATTATTGTACCAGATTGACAGTTGCTGATTAATTTGTATATCTTATTCTTAATTGCAAGTTTTACATCTCAGAAGTTTTATTTTTGCTGAACCCACCTTGTGATCCCTTATGGTAGTTGAAGTCATATTTTATTTCCTTCAGACAGTATGGATGGTGAAATAATTTTGAACTTCTGAGCAGCTGCTTTTGAAGTTATTCTGACTCCTTTTTGTATAAAAATGTCTTAATTTTTAGCCTTACTTTTTTTTTCCCCATGAAAGCTTACCATTTCCATATGGACATACTGTGCTGTCAACAAACATAATCCTTATATGTTTGGAAGGAACGTAGGGCAGATCCTTGCCTGGTGTAAGCACTCATAATTCTGTTGATTGTGTAGCCCTGTTCAGGCTGGAGATAAACTTTGCAGAGACCATCTTCAGTCATTGCTCTGTGTGAAGTGGAGACAGGCACACAAAAGGAAGTGCCTGAAAGATTACTCTGAACTGGGCAGAGCAAGGATATCTCCTAAAATAGTGGAGTCTCATGCCACTGACAGCTAGATTTGGAAAATCTGAGCAAGGTAAAAGGGAGACTCTGAAAATCAGGCACTGGAGCTCAGCAGAGCTGACACAAAGCTCTTCCTGGCATTCCTTACCTCCCAAACTGCTCCTTCAGTGGTCTAATCCAATGCCCAAGCCCAAATACCCACACACCAATAAATCCTCAGGCTCTGCAGGGGCTAAGGAACAGGAATAGCTGTGTCTCAGTTACCACAAGGACAGATCCTCAGCCAGCAGTGGCCCCCAACACAGAAGGCAAATTGAATGCAGAGAGACAGAAATGAAAAAGAGAGGACAGTGATTCATTGAGGGGGGAAAAGATCAACCATCAAACAACAGCTGTGTTTGATGACAGGGAAACAAATATGCCACACACACACACATACATTGATACATGGGATCAGTCAGAGTAGAACATGGAATATATATAAAAACAATTTACTAGAAAGTTTCAAGCCAGTAAAAAGTCCAGTTATCAGGTGGTCATTTCCCACAGTAACATCAAACAGATATTCATCGCTCTAAAATCTTTGATTTTCCATATTATTTCCAGTGTTTATTCCCTTTAGATCTTCATCTATCCCACACTAAAACCAGCAGCAAGACCCACATTTGAACCTGTAGTTGAGTCTCAGACTTTTATGGATCTTTACTATTATTGACAAGGGAAGAAACATGATGTAGAAAAAGGCCTTGCAACTTGTTCTCGAGTCAGGAGTGATGTGATCAGGATTATTATAATCTTGTCATGTCTAAAAAACAGTTTGAGAGTCACTGGCCATTGTGCAATTAGATATTAGTAGATATACTCCTAAAACACATGGAAAATTGCAGTGGTAGAACTGGAAACAGGACTGCTCTCTAACTTAATTATCAGGGTGAAGTATCTGGCGTTCGATATAAAAATTAGTTTGAATTAAATTTAATGTTGACAATAGAAATTAATTGTTTCACTGGCCACAGGACTGACAAGCACATTGTCAGGACATGTAATCAACAGCAGTTCAACACTGGAACTGGCATATGGGGAGCATTTGTCGACATGTAATTAGAACTCCATCCAACCCTCGTTGAAATAAACTTCCCATTGATTTTAATAAGAAATACATTAAACTCTGGACACCATGGTTCATTATAATGTGGTATCTCTTTTAAAATTTGGCACCAGATCAAATTCTCTAATTTGGCTTACGAGTTTGCTACAGGGAATGACCTTACCCGTATTATGTGGTATGACAGCTACAAAACAGCTGCTACCAGCTCTGAAGAATGTGAATTTTATGAGGTAGGAAAACAGTTTTTCATGATAGATTGTTACATTGAAGTAGTTACAATTTCAGGAAACATGGCAAAATTAAATAATTAATAATAATAAATAGATAAATAATAAATTGCCCCCCAAAAGAGCAATGTAATTCTTTGTTTTCCTACCTGTGCAAAAAAGCAGCAGTTTCAGTGACTGACTAGACACTCTGAAGAAAGTTTTCAAAACTACTCATAATGACATAAAAATTCAAAGAGAAGTCTTTGAAGATCATTATGTTCCTCATCCACATGCTAATTGATATCTCTGAAATCACCAAATAAATCAATTACTCTAATCAATAGGGAGATATCTCTTTCATAATCTTTTTTTAGCCCAAGTTTAAAAAATGGCTTATTTTCAATAAAACTACCCGTTGAGCAATCCACATGTGAATGTAACAACTGAATTTGGGATTTCTTTGCAGATTTCTGTAGGATTGACCACTCTTCCAAACTCACTGTTAAAGCCACTTCTTGTCATATTTGATGCATGGAAATGAGTATCTGCATTAAAAAATGGCTTTTCTTCTTTTTTTTTTTTTTCCTCAGGCCACCTACAACTACATCCTTCAGAAAGCCATGGTGTTTCTGAAGCACTTAAACATCTGCTGTGTGACTGACACTGGCTGCCTACATAATTTCATCAATGCCATTGAATATTTTGGCACATTTCCCCTCAGACCATTAAATGGCAATCACAGCAGCCACAAGGCTGATCCACAGGAAAGAGCTGCAGTGCAGATGTCTGCAGCTGAGCCACTTGCAAGGGCTTTTTTTGAACCAGTGGGGAGAAATGGGTACTTTTAGGTTGTGATACAGCTCTACCTACAGAAGACATCTAAAAAAGTCTTAAAACTGTGCAGTGACATAAAAGGAACTGAAGGTGACTGGCTTTGATGGAAGGGTTCACACTGCAGATAGATACAGTCAAGTGAAAGGAATCTTGTCCTGCTGGAACAATTCTGACCTGACAGCACTTGGGATCTCCCTATGATGAAAACCAAGAGTAGCATGAGATTATTATAGAAAATATTTGGTTTCTTATTTCTCATACAGGGAGAATTAATAAATTATTTTCTTGCCTCGTGATCTGCTCTGAGTCAACAGTAAAATCCCTTACAGTAAAAAAAGTGCACTTCTGAGTTAAAAAAAAGTGCATTCTTAAGTCATCATTTCTAAAAATTATCTCTGTAAATAAGGATAACACTATAAATAAGGATATAAATGGAAATAATGATAACACTAGCAATTGCTACAGTTCCTTTAAATAACTTATTTACCAAACCACTGAAAAATTTCAACCATTTACCTGTTTTAGGGACTGAGTAATTCATGCAGAATTAGAACTTTAATCTTATCTTGGTGTGGGCTGGCTGGTGATGAATGTGTTCTTACTTTATAGTCACACTGCAGAATAAAATGTGTGTGGGGTGAAATCATTGCTGCTGGCCTGAAGTATCAACAGGGTCCGAAGAAGTGAGTTTAGAGCTGGTTTGGTTGGTTCTGTACTTCCTTTAGTGATAATGAAGTTGGAGGCACCCTGGAAAGAATGGGGTACCTGAATGAGAAAAGATGGGAAAGGAGTCTCAAATACGGACTTTTCATGGAGTGATTTTGAATGTTTAATGATGGCATTTGAAAATAATGAAAAAAACCCAACAAAAACCCAGAAGATAAGTATTCTTGAACCATGAAACTTAATTGGAAAAAACCCCTTTTTGCTAACAATCAGGCTCTTGTGAAAGCCCAGAGTAAAGAGATTTGTGATTACCGGGGATGGTCAGCAAGAATTAAGCAAAAATTCTGCCTTTAAGTGAAAAGTGGGTGTTCATATTCAAGCATGCTGGAATGAAGTGTTTCCTACACTTGTAAAATATTGGTATATAGTATATTGGTGTGTTGATTGTGGCTACTCCGCATGATTTGAGTAGCCTCTAAGAATAAATGACCATCTGTGCTCAGACTGACTTCCTATTTGAAGTTCAAACCATACATATTTCTCAGATTTATAGGTGGAAGATGAATTTGAGCTTTAGAATGGGGTACAGCCACATTTGGCTGTTGTTGCCACTGCAAATATGCCCCACAATGTGGTTGATGTCCCAATACTCACAAGGTTTTTCCAGGGTTTGCCTTCTTGTTGTAGGGTTTGGGTTTTCCCTCTGGACATTGTACTGCCACCTGATGAGAAATGGTAGCAACTAAATGAGCTTTTCAGGGGTTAATGGTATTTTTAATCGACCTGCCTCCTGTCTAGGTGCCTGAGAAGAAAAATCTACAGGAACTCAAGTGGAATTGAAAGGGTAATCCCAGAGAAGGGAATAGAAAGATCTAATTAATAGATTGTAAAACTAAAAACCCTACTGTGACCATCTGATCCTGTGTAACAGAGGTCGTAGGTCTTCCCTAATTTAATTTATATTTGAACTTTATTTTTCTTTTTAAAAGCCATCCAATGCTGATATATTAGTTACTAGTGATGGAAAATCCTGCAGACACCTTTAAGCTGTGGCAGTGATTAATTTTCAATGTTTAAAAAAAAAGAGGCATAGCTTTATTTTTGGTCTAAATTAGTCTGATTTCACCTTTCATGAATTTCTATTGTGAGTTGTTACAGAACATATTGAGTCAATTTACATTCTTTTTCTCCTCTTCCAGCAAAAGATATGGTTCTGTTTTCCTTGGAATGTTATTTTAAGGTCATTGAGAAAGAAAATTGAGAGAGAGAAAAAAGAAAAGGAAGAAAGAAACTGATGGTCAGTGCCAGTATGAGACCTGGGATTTCTTGCTCTGACACTCTTCACTTCACCCAGCTGACAGGAATTATTCAGAGCCATGTTTTGGAACAATGTTAAGCATTCACGATGCAGCCAGCATGCAGGGAACACTTAAAAGCACCTCTGCACACAGATCCTTGTATTTCTCATGGATCCAGGAATTTCTGAAGACCCAATAACAATGCTTCAGCACTGAACAGTTCTTTCCTCCTTCCTTCCCCCCTGCAATTTTTAATCTCTCGGCCTCTGTTGCCCAGAGAATATAGAAATAGAGAAAAATTCTGTAAGGTTAAACACTACAAGACTGGGAAATGGTCACATGCAGGAGGAAAAGGGACCATATGAGCCCATGAGATAGAATCAAGTGTTGGTTGGATCACTTCCATATCGCATTTAGAAACAAAGAATCACAGAACAAGCTGAGTTGGGAGAGACCCACAAGGATCATGGAGTCCATCTCCTGTCCCAGCACAGCACCATCCCCCAGAGTCACACCCTGTGCCCCAGAGCATTGTCCAGACTCTCCCTGAGCTCTGTCAGGCTGGTGCTGTGGCCACTGCCCTGGGGAGCCTGTTCAGTGCCCAGCCACCCTCTGGGGCCAGAGCCTTTTCCTGATACCCAACCTAAACCTCCCCTGACACAGCTTCAGCCATTCCCTGGCTCCTGTCACTGTCCCCAGAGAGCAGAGATCAGTGTCTGTCCCTGCTTTTCCCCTCACAAGGAATTTGTAACTGCACTGAGGTCTGCCCTCAGTCTCCTCCAGGCTGAACAGGCCGAGTGCCCTCAGCCTCTCCTCACACGGCTTCCCCTCAAGGCCCTTCACCATCTTTGTTGCTCTCCTTTGGACACTCTCTAATAGTTTGATGTTTTTCTTTTAGTGTGGCACCCAAAGCTGCCCCCAGCACTCGAGGTGAGGCCGCCCAGCCCAGAGCAGAGCGGGACAATCCCTCCCTGGCCCGGCTGGCCATGCTGGGCCTGCTGCCCCCAGGACAGGGATGTCCCTCCTGGCTGGCAATCAGAGCTCCACAGCTCTTTCTGAGCTGCTGCAACCCACAGCTCAACCATCCACTTGCTCTATGCAAACCCCAAGGGAAGAACATGATCACTGCCTGCTTATCCTCACCATGGATTTGGAATCTGCTCTGTGCCAGCAGAAAGGCACCCCTGTACCCCAGCAGGCAGCGGGTGGTTCTTTCCCCTGGCATGTTCCCCTGCCAGTCCTCCTGCTGAGCAAGGCTTCTTCAGCTTATCATCAGGGCAGGCTACGTTTCTTGGCTGGCTGGTGCATATTTGAACTTCAGTTCTCTCGGGACCTGCAACCACAGTTCTCTTCCAGTAGAAATCCAAGTCTAAATGCAGCACAGCAGATGTGACCAGTTCTCAGTGAATGAGCTCAAGTGTGACTAGATTGTTCCAGTCAGGTTTTTTCTCAGTCTTTTTGCCTCTTTTCCCTGCTTTCTATCTTTCTCCCATCCTTTTCATTCTTCTGAGTAGAATAACCCTGCTCTTTGATTTGAAGAATTCTTTTTAAAATTCTCTTAAAAAGTTCCAGTTCTTCTAGTGAGAAATAAGGGCTATAATTTTCAATAGAGATTTTGTGATTCTGAGAAATACTTCTTTGACTAATTTCACACTATAACTCCCAAGTTAAATATCAGAAACTAATCTGAAATGAAGGCATTTGTAGGAATAGTAGATGGGAGATATTTTCAGAAAGAAAGAAGTTTGATACAAAATATAGAAATTGTTCTGAACAAAAAGACCTTAGTATGGATCTGATAAAAATCCAGCATGAATGAGGATTAGAAAGTAAAGTAATTTATTTTTCTTTTAATTTTTCCACTCTGAAGGGAATGCTGCTTTTATAGGTTTTAACTTAACTGTTTAATTTATCTGAACTGTGCTACCATGACAAAAATAAGGAAAAGGATGTTTCAGCTTTTTTTTGCCAATTCTTGTTGTGAAGCACCTTTGACCACGTAGCAGAACAAACTATTGGTTTTTGACTGCTCAGGTTTATCAAAAACAGTGCATCCAGTCTGTTCCTCATCATATATTTTAAACCCAAATTAAGTTTGGGGTTAGTTTTGGAGAAACTTTGGGGGCCCAACTATCATTTCCCTATGTACTCAGAGACATCTGAAATCCTTCTTAATTTTCTTAGTCCCTCTTTATTTCTCAGGAAAAGGTCTTGTTTTTCTTTAATGGGTGCCTTGCCTGGGAATCGGTTTTGGGATGAAGGTCTGTCTTTTTATTCAGCTCTCAGCTGGAGTCCAGTTGACTAATACTGCAAGACAGTATTAATACTTTGCTGTCAGAGCCTGTCAATCCAGAGAAAGCAAGTCTGACTCACTGGAAAATATCCCCATGAGAAAGAGCCTTTCACAACCTCCTATCCGAATGCATGGAAAGATAAATGCTAGGGTTCAGATTTTCCCTCCAGAGACTGTTCTTCAGGAAAAGTCAAAACAGACACATGCTCGAAGTAGGCTCAATAGATTTTACAAGATATGACATAAACGACAAAGAATTTCTAGCAGTGGCTCTCTGCAGACAGATTTATGGAAGATCGAGGGTTTGAGGATTAAACTCTCTGTTGGCTGATGTGAGACAACCTGATTATTCTGTCCAGCTGGAAAAGAGACGAGTAGCAGGGTCCATCTCAAGAAAATGAATCTATTTAAATGATGCGAGGCTGTCTTCAGCTGGAAGTGTCAGGGTGACACTGAACATAAACACTCAAGGATTGTGGCTTGCATTGGTATAAGAGAACAAGAGGCGTGAGGAAAATGGTACCAGGTGTTAAATTCATCACCTCAGAAATGGAACAAAGTGAGCAAAAAATAAATTGAAGGGATGACTGTATAGCAGGGAGCAGGCCTTCAGCAAGATTTATCCAATATGCAAAATGAAATTAATGCTACATCTAATTCAATTAAATATTCTTTTATATAAAAGTACCTTGGGATACACTGCTGGCTTTTATTTTTCATTTTCACTGGAAGTCACGCAGCCAAACAGATCTCTGCTGGCACCTAGAATATTCATGTGGAGAGGAAGGAGGATGGAAGGAAGGGATGGGAAAAATTATGTCAGTAAAAATAAAAGGGGAAAAATCCAGTATAATGGCATTTTAAAAAGATGCAGATGAAATTTAAACTTAGCTTCAGATGACTTGCCTTTATTTTTTTTAATTATTTAAAGGAAACCATCCTGAAAAACAGGAATTAATTCTTTGTACAAATTTCTCAAAGTATCACCTGGCAGAATGTCTAAAGTATAATAAATTCATGCACACAGAACCAGAAGATGCTAAGGAGAAACATATTTTCTAAAAAGTAATGCTGAAGGTCATGTCCTGAATATATTTGTACATCTGTTTCTATATAGCACAATTGACTTAAATCAATATCAGGATGTTAGTATTGATAAGTCTTGTCTAATTTTTTCTTCTGTGAGTAGTCCTGATGTGCTGAGTTATCCCCAACACATGGGGTGGCCTAACTAGGCCAACCCCCTCTGTTCTTTGGTTTTATGAATGAAGCAGAGGAATCTCTTTTCGGTCTTCAGGGATCGTTTATTATATCTTATCATTAGTTCTGAGCCATGGATGGTACAGGCTCTGCTCTCTTACAAACACAAAGGGATTCTGCCCTCAAGGAGACAAAATGTCCCCTTAGATACAAAACAAACAATCCAATTATTTAACACTACGTATTCTAAATGTATATTGTTATTACTTTTCTACCAATAACTAGTTATCAATCTATTCATGTAAGATTGCATTGCGCTCTCAACACTACAGAAAATGGAGTAAGTGAAGAAGGGAAACTGAGGCAATGCCTACAATCCTCCATCTTGAACCCTCACTTACACCCAGAGTATATAAAACCTAAAGTATACCTTTTCCACTAAGCAATAACTGCCAACTACACTACTATCTAAGTCACACTTGGGTTGTTTTCAACCCCTCAGAAAGCTTTGGAAGCTTTCTCCATGGATGGAGGATGAAAGGAGTACTTTCTTGAGGGTCAGGAGTCCTCAGGACAGGCAGAGAAATATTCCCTCTATCCTGGGTTCCCAAACTGATGGCTTCAGTGTGGCTGTCCACACTGGTGGAGAGATGTGAATCTCTTGCCCTGCTCCAAACCACACAGGTCCCTAAGTACAGGTGTGGAATTTTCTCCCTGATTTTCCCTCTCCTGAAAATTCCCCAGTAAGGACTGCTTCTCTAAGGATCATCCTGGAGGCCACTCAAGGGCAGTATCATCAACATGATGCAATCTGGACACACCTTTTCTTTGGCTTATTCCCGGGGTGGCATCAGTAAAAGTGACGTGCATGGCCCTACTGTCCCTGTCCCAGCCTGTCCCTCTCTGTCCCAGGTGTGTTCTGTTTGGCAGCTGCATTTACTCCCTAAGAGATGGAAGAGTTGCAGATTGATGGAAGAGTTGAATAGCTTTTGAGCAAGCTTAAAAACTCTAATAATAATAATGTCTGTTGTTGTTTTGGGGGGGGCTTAGGTACCTCTGAATACCACTGAAACCCCTGGCATGACCATACTTCTAAGGCTGAGAGGCAGCCTAAATCCCAGAGTTTTCACTCACTGCTGCTGTGATTGGAGTGTCCTAATGAGGTGTAAAAGGCAGCTGTCCCCAGGTCAACTTCTCTGTAGCAGCAGGAGAAATGCAATGTGCAGGATTTCCTCCATGTACTTATCTGTTGGAAATGATGTGGAACAAAAAAATGAGTAATTTTTCTTTGGAAAATGATTTACTGCCTGTAATTAAAATGTTTTGCTGTTACCTACTGCTTTTCATCGACAAACCTCAATATCCATGATGAAAAAACATTGGTATTCTTGTCACCATTTTATAATTCAGATAGCAAGGTCTGGGTGTCATATGGGCAGGAGTCTTTGATTTTTTTAGCTGGAGTTTAGGACTGCAGTGCTTCAGAGAACTATGTCCAGCAATATGAAATGAAGGCCAAAGGCAAGACACACACTGTTTTAGGTTAATAATAAAAATTTCCAGTTTTTCAACTCTTTGCTCATTCCACTCAACCATGCTAGCTCTCTGAAGTGCTAGTGGTGCGGAAGGAAGAAGATGCTTTATGATCCTTGATGACTATAATGTAGCATATAAAGCTTTAGGGTGCTTTCAAACTCACAGTGATCTTGTGGGGTGGAAAATTAATCATGCTGCAGCTGGTAGGAGAATATATTTTTTTTTACGTTAGCTGCTTGGGTCTTTTTCCAAACCAGAAGATGATAAAGTGCTTCCCACTGCTGGATGGAGACAAAAGACAGTGTGATCAACACAAGCAGTAAAATAAGCTGAATAAGCTTCTCTGGACTCTTAGTTACTAATGTAATTCTTTCTCAATAATTTTTGGCTCTAGAAATAAGAATCATTTGCAAAAAAACCATTTTTTTTTTAAAAAATAACACAGTCAGATTGTCTCAAATGTTGGATCTCAAATCCTGATGTACTCAAACTTAGATGCCAATCTTTCCTTACTACAGGATTTTGGTATATTATATGTAAATGTATAGACAGCTAAACTTCTGGAAAGTACAAGGAAATTTTTCCCTGCAGTCAACATATATCAGTAGATGCAGCTAAAATAAAATACAGACAGTGGTTTGAGGTTTCTTGAGACTCCTGACATTCCTAATGAAAAAAAAAATATCTTTCTTTCTTCTACTTCTTTCTTGCAGAAAGATTTTGTCTTCCTACACCAGAAATGTTTCCAAAGACCTCATTCATACAGCAAATTTTGGGGGATTTTATGGTCCTGGATTCACCATGTGTAGGGTAAATTGCAAATGCTGCGGGTTCATACTTGTAGGGTTTATTTTCCAGTTGAAAACTTGCGCTTACCTAAATGAGGCCCTCTGAGGTTTCTGACCTCAGATGGTTGTTGTCTCCTGGTAAGCCCTTTTCACTCCCTGTTCCAGGCTACAGCAGCCCATGAGCACTGGGATTTCATCTGCTCTGGTCAAGGTCAAGCTTTGTATTTTCCACCTTGGTGTCACTGCATCACTGAAGGGATGAAAAAATGGAAATCGTTTAGTTGTGACAGCAAAAACAGCCCTCTGGTTCTGCAGTGCAGCCACTCTATTCACATTGCACATCTGCCACCTTCTTGTAACCTGTGGGTCAAAACCCAGGTCAAAACCTAATACTGAACTTGGAGGAGAAAATAATTTTCCTTGAGTAGCAGCAGCCTTCACCTGTTTCTTAAGACAAGAAAGAAACTAGCTGCAAAACAATTAATATTTACCTGTTCTTTACATTTCAGCAATGGAAGAATCTTTCTGCCCTAATGTAAATCAGAGTTTTATAGTATCTATTATAATCTAATTGCAGTCTATCAGTCTGAAGAAGTTGCTGCACATCATCATCTCTCTCCATGCTCTGGCACCAGACCACTTCTACTGCAGACTCCTACTGAGTGGGAAAATTGGAAGTTTGACAAAAATAACTTAAGAATAGAAGGGAATAAATGATCATGAAATGAAAGGAGTACTGAAAACACATTCAGAAAACCCTGATGTTCACCATTAGGCTTCTCAGCTCCTCCTGTGCAAAGCTGCAGCATTTGCTAAAGTGTGCTGAGAAGCAGTATGTGAGGGAAAAGTCAAGTATAACTGTGAGGGTTGGCACCTTCTCAAAGATTCCCATTAAATATTTTGTCTTGCAAGTCAGCTGTTTCCTGACAAAAACTGGGCACAAGCCTTGCTAGCCCACTGCTCTACCACAAATTTAATTTGGAAGGTCATAAGACAGCTCAGTAAGGTGAAAAAAACTGAATCATTGTAGTAATAATATCTGATGATAATTTTTTATTATTTGCAGAATAGTTTGAGCTTGAAGGGACCTTAAAGATAATTTTGTTCTAAGCCCCTGCCATGGGCAGGGACACCTTCCACTAGACCAGACTGCTCCAAGCCCTACCTGACCTGACCCTGAGCACTTCCAAGGATGAGGCAGCTTCTCTGAGCTGCCTATGCCAGTGCCTCACCACCCTCACTCTCAAGAATTTCTTCCCTACAGCCAATCTAAACCTAATTTCTTTCAGTATAAATTCATTACCCCTTGTCTTGTCATTATGGTGTTATGGAAGTATCGAAATTGTTACTACAGGGCTTATTTTTACCATATGTCAGGTCCTGTATGCTTTTCAGAAGTGAAAAATGGTCTTTGGAGTTGAATAAAGATGCTGTAGCTCATTGTCATCACTGAATTTTTAGAAGTAAACACATTCTAAGTGCAGAGCCTATGGCCTTATGGTTACCTGTGTAACCATATGTATTTATTCCCATTATTAAGTATAACTGAGTCAAATGAAAGTCTCTGTCCCAGTGCCAGCTTATTTGGGAAACCTCTTTCCTTTTGGTATCTGACCCCCTAAGTATTCAAACCCACATGGAACAGTAATGCCCTCACTCAGTCCTTCATCTGCACACTGCAACGTGGTGGTTTTGGTAGGCTGGTGTGACCTGAGCTCTTGCTGGGGTGAATTCCCAGCTGTGTGTGGTTTCTGAGCAGTTTCCAGCTCTCCCTAGGAAGTGGTGCCCCCATTCTCTGGTGCTTCTACAGGAAAGTAGATATCCTTGGGTACTCCTTAGTGAGGGAGGAGGGAACTCCCTATTAGAGTGAAATCCTGGGAGGAATTGGGATGTGAAGATAACATTCAGTGCCATTAGCTCAGTGTATAAGCAAGTGCGGAGGATAGAAGCCTCCTGTGGCTCCAGTGGTGACTTCTGTTTCTCTCCCAACTGTTTAAAAAACCCCAAACACAGCAGGTCCTGTGGATAGAGCAGTGAGAGTAAAGCTCATGGGGGAGTAAAAAAAAGCTTTCCTTACCAAGTGTGGATCAGTGTCTTGAGTCATGCAGGATTAAATCCTGTTCCAGATGCAAATCAGTGTTTTCATGCTGCCATTAAGTTGTACTTCCAGAAGCATAAAGAGCATAGAACAGATACTGAGCAGCCTGAGGATGGATGCCTAAATATTAGGTGGTGTTGTGTAAAGTATTTGTTTTGCTTGAAATGTGCCTCATCAGTATCACCCTGATCTTCTCTAGTCAACATTTTTAACTATTTTCTCTCCAGATATGCACTGAGAAGTACCAACAATGATGTTGGAATGTAAGGCAGAGAGAAACTCTGCAACAGCATGTGCTGTTGTTCTCCTTGTCCCAATCCTGTGGCATCTTCTGTCCCTTCCCTTTGCTCCATACAGATGCACAGATGTTGAATATTCCTGGAGACAGGATTGTGGTTTAATGGAGTTTGCCACTAAGAGCTCTGTAGAACAGAAAGGAAGACTTTGAGACATTGCAGACCATCTTTTCTAATTCCTGCGGTCTCCTGGCAGTGAAGCAAAGTAGAATGCCAGTAAATAACAAGATTCTGTAGCAATTTCTATTTCAGTGACACAGAACTTTTCCTTCAAAGTTGCTCAAAATGCCATTTTCTTTCTCCTGCTTTTGTTGTGACAGTATATTGAATTTCTGTTTCCTCCCCACTTTCAATTACTGCAAGATGAGCCTTTTTTCAAAGGCCTTGTGGGACTCAGGCACCCATCCTTCAGCAATTTTCCATCTGAGCTGGCATCAAATTTACTTAGACAACTCTTGAAATCTCACCCGTAGAGTTTGATAGTTAACTAAAGAGTCCTTATTGGAAACTATGATTACTGCAAAGGTTACTGGCAATAAACATTACTTTGTTATGCCTGTGACGTGTGTGTAGTTGATTCATTACAATAATGACATTCTTCACCTAGGTAGGACTTTTCATCTGAACTGAAGGCTCAGAGTCAATATTTCCATTTTGCTGGTGTTTCATATAAATCTCTGCATTTGTCATTGACAAATGAAAGAGCTTCAGAAATGTTTTCCCCATCATTTGTCTCCTGGAACATAAAACAAACAAGGAAACCTCATGTTCTATCACAAAGAGTAGGAAAAAACCCTGGATTTTTTGGCTCAGAGATCTTATTAATGGCAGATATGATGAAATAGCTGGGGGACACGCTGGGCCCCAACTCGCTGTGGGGGAAGGCAGTCAGTGCATGGACTGGGATGCCCTTTGTGGGTGCTGGGACATTGTGTGTGGGCCTTAATAGCATGGCCTGCCCCTCGCCTTTGCAGTGCTCTGGTACGGAGATAATGGGGTTTTGCTCATGTGCTCTGCAGCATTCACTCAAAATCAGCATGGAACAGTGAATCATTGTGACATGATGTTCCTTTTTCAAGCAATGCAAGAGAGAGATTTTCCAGATAGGGCTCAGTTTGTTTTCTTTTATGTGTGATGGGAACCACACTTGGTATTTGCACAGTTTTACCGGTTCCCTACAACCACGGCTATTCAGGCTTTCATTACATGGGAATCAAACGTGTCTGACACATTTCTTTGTCAGCCAGAATGCAGGTGAAAGATGGAGTAAGTCCAGGAGAAGTTCTTTGGGTAAAGACTATGTGAAGCACTTCTCATGCTACCTATGCCGAGTTTTCCTTTCGCACAGCAAAAAATACAGGTTTTTCATTATGGGTTACTCTGTAAGTAAAATCAGTAAAATTAACATAAGAGCCTAAAAGCTCTTTTTAATTTTTTTTTTTTAGGCATCAAACAATCAGTTCCTAAGGACAACACATCATTTAATCTGTTTGTTGATGTGTCTAAAGCTGCTAGAACTACATGTGCTGGAAAGTGCACAGACTTGCAGCCCAGAGACAAAACTCAAGTCTGGGAGGCAGGCAGAGCACCATGTTTCATCATTAGGAACTCTATAGAAAAAAAGGTTGCGGACTCTGGAATTAATATGAAAAATCATTCCCAACATTTCTGGCAGATTGGGTCTGCTTCCTCTTCTGCCTCCGACTTTTAATGTAAAAAAGAAAAAGTGATGTCACAGAAGTAAAAGCTACAAGAAAACCACAAAGTAAAAAATATACATAATTAAAAGCATGCCAGTGAATGGCTGTTCTGTGGTTTCTGTAATGTGGACCCCATAGGAGGATGCAGTGTGTGAGACTCTGAATACAGCTACAACTTTGGAGATCTTTTTCCCTAACTCCAGTGATGTGTCCTCAGGGCAAAAGATATTCTTCCCAGGGATGGTTCAAAAACACTATAATGGATTTTTTCCATGAGATGAGCTACAAAAAATACCCTTCAATAAAATGAGCAAAGAGCTCATGATGGGATGCTCTTACTGAAAAGAGCCTCCAGCAACAACAAAAACTGGCTGTAGAGTCAGTGATGAATAGAAGCTCTTCAAAGGCCTAGAAAAATAAAATCATTCAAAGACTAATGGGGCATATGAACCTTAGCTGCTTGCCATGAACTTGCATTACATGTCAGGTTTTAAAAAACTTCAGCTGCTGTTGCATTGATTCCATGGGTGTAGATCTCTTCCAGCTATGCTCTGCAGAAATTAGATTTGTGCTTATCTATGCCATTGTAACACTTACTTCAAGGAAAAAAAGTTTTAAATTCTATACATTTTCATCATTTTAGTCACAGTTTTTAGAACAAAAGTGCTACAAGAAGGCTTGGGTGCTTTCTTGCAAGGTATATCTGAAGTGGAGAAGGGGCATGGTTTTGCAATGGCCTTGGCATTATTGTGTTAGCAGCTGGACTTGGTGATCTTAGAGATCTTTTCCATTGATTTCCAATCGATTCTGTGATTCTATGTACAAAATGTGTGAATTTGTATATAAATCCATAATAATATGGATGTGGAAGGAAATTGGCCTTGATCCTTGCTTTGAGGCCACCCTTCCACCTTCCACCTTGCAGCTAAAAGGGCAAATGTGACCAAATACAGAAAAATATTGTTCTACTTCAAAATTAACTGGGGAGGAAGCAACCCAGAGAGTTTAGTTGCCCTCACTGATTTTGATTCTTTTCCTTTGAGATACTATGATAATCAAGCCATGTTTGGAAGACAAAAAGGGAAAAGGAATATTTAATATTTTATAACTGGTGAAAAATAGTGAACTTTGAATGAAAGTTTTGTTGTGAGGGGGAATCATTGTGGGATGGTTGTCCTCTGTAAGATGACTTGTTGGGCTACTGCAGCTTGTTCTGGCAATGATCTACTCAATGAGGCTGGACTAGCAAATGGTCATTTCTGTGATGCTTCTGTAGAGATAGTCATGTTGTGTTTAATGCTCTCCTAACAAGGTTTTGCCCTATTGGATAGCAATGTTTCTGAAAAAAGTCCAAAGAGCTTATTTTAAAAGCAAATATGATTTGGCTTGAATGGAAAGGAAAAATATCTTATGTCCTGGCTTATTCTTTTTGATCTGCCCAGGCATGAAAGTGCAGAAAATGTAGTTTCTGGCTACATTACACATGCAGATTTCTGATGTTAGTGGTGCCTATGACAGAGAAAGGAGTTTTCATCTGGCTCCATGAGGGCTAGTGGAGGTACTGTTGTGTAAATCTATTTTACCTGGAAAGCACATTAGTACATGGGTGGAGATAGCTAGAACTTTTGGAATTAAATACACAAACAACTGAGTTTTATTCTGAACTCATTCTTCTCTTGCACATTGGAATATTTTAAGTTTTCTTAGCACATTGCTTAATTTTTCCAGCATATACTCAAACAACCTGCATGAAATGGAAGCTGTCGTTGCATTCCTTTGCTTCTGTCACAAGCACTGGCTTAATGCACATTGGGTGAGAGTTTTGGCTGTGGTTGCTTAGATGCATATTGCTCCATTTTTGTTTATCCTGGTTAGTTTTTCATCTTCTGGTATCCTTCTCTGCTCATCTGTAAAAGATCTTTCCAGCTCAAAACAAGCATGGTTGTGCAACTTCTTGAGAGTTGATCTGTGGTAGTTTGGAGGGGACAGGGAGCGGTTTCACAACATTGACTAGAAACAAACATGCACATCCTTTAGCTTTCTGACCCCTTTGTTTGAAAAGTTAATCTCATCGGAAAAAATGCACAATATCTTTTCAAAATAAGACAAATGTTCCTGAGCCTGTTGTTTGATTTGTTTTTTGTTTTTGGAAATGAGTGTTTGTGTGTGTGCACACAGAGTTACAGAACTGAAATATCTTATGTGATGTCTGATGCTTTCAGAAGACCTGGGAGTTGTGTGTCTGCCTTGCATAGCAGACAATTCACAAAATCTTGTATTTATAGTTAGAGAAGCAAATAAAACTTCTCCAACAGCTCATCAAGATCTTGGTTATGGATTTGCAATAACCTCCAAGACAGTGAATGATTCTGACTTCCTGCTTTGTCAATCCTTGTCAATCCACTCCATCCTGCAACAAATTTTATGAGTGCAGGAAGTCAGCAGTGGCTCTTCTTGAGCCATTTTATCATTAAGTACATGTTTTCTAGAAGGATAAAGGAGTGCAGCAGGATTGAACTCTTGTGACATTTTCCTTGTCTTGTGCCACCTTTTGCTCAGTATTTGATAATCCTCAGTTTTTATCAGCTACAAGAACTTCCTGTGGCACTCATAAAAAATCCACAGCTCAGTGGTAACTGTCAGATGTGGAAACTCTGTGCAGTCCTTAAGTACTCTTCCCTTTACATTTCTTTAAGATTTTGACTGGAAGACTTTTGTATACAGAAACAGCTCCAGGTACTATAATCAACATTCTGTGAATGTGGTTTTCTGAAACAGCTGTTTATGTGGATAACGTGTTTGATAAGTTACCAGGGAGAGTTTATGGGTGGTGTTTGTGCTCTCTACACGTTGTGCTAAGTGCTGTTCAAACAGCTCTTGACTTCCAGCCAACAGATGGGGAAGTCATTAGCCATCAGATTTGAAGAACAGTTGCTTTCTGTGTTTACGAAGCCCTGTGCATGATCTGTTTGTTGACAAATTGTAAACGGAATGGGAAATGTCTGCTGTCGTCTCAACGCGACTTGTGTAAAACACTGCAGGAGTCAGCCTGGGGTTAACTTAAACGCTGCAGGTCTTGTCCAGCACAGGGATGAGGGCTGCAGCAGCTGGCTGAGAGGGGGTCAGATATGTGGTGAGAGAACAGGAGCCATCTGGAAAAACAGCACAGGCCACTTTGTGACTAGTACACAAAGTACATCCTCTAAAAGCACATTTCTGAAGTCAATAATCTTAATAGGTGTAGGAATAGCACCCCAGGTACATAAATCTTACCAATCTCTAGTCTAATTTATGCATCTGTAACACATAATTTGTGCTCTGCTCAGATTTGGCAGAGTTGTTGGGATAATAATTTCTCAAAAGTAAACCATTGTGGGCAATCTCTAGAAAGTATTCTGATGTGTTATTGACATCAAGCTGGTATTGCCCTCTTTTTTTTTCCTTCCTCATTGCCTAGATTCCTCTGCACATAAACACATCATCAAATTAATCCTAGCATTAGGAGGCTTACATTAGGAATGGTATTGGCTCATTATATTTAATTTATGAGTAAAGAGTCACCAATAGTTTGCAACATTTCCCTGTGCTGTAATAATGCATTCCACTTTCTGAACTACTGTCCAGAGATAGAAACTGGTTCTGTACCTTCCTAGCAAAATGTACTACAAATGCACTGTTGTAAACATGGATTTACCTTCCTCAAGTAAACTAGAAAAGACCACTCTTCTGCTTTTCATGGATGTTATATGTTTATTAAAAGGAAAGTATATCACAGAAAAATCTCTTCCTTTTTCCCTTGATAGTTATTTAGGAGCAGGACCTTGCAACATCTTGGAAAATGTCACCAAGCATTACATTCTCAGTACAGTCATATCAAAAAAAGGTGGTGGGCATGATAGCCAAGTAAAATCCAGAAAGAACTACAATATTACAGAGGCAGAGATATATATGCATAAAATAATTTTCCATGTATTACAAAAATTGTATTTTCTAAATGTGAGTGTCAGAAAGTTTAATCCTGATATTTCACTACTAAGGTCAATGAGTATTTTTCTATTTGACAGATGATCAAAACCTCAGTCAGAAATAATCTGTCTCTTCTCTCTTTCTCTCTCCATAAATATACATACACACACTTAGCTACTTACATGAATGAGATTAAGAACACGGATGTTTAATCATTGCCTAGTGAGATGACAAAACTTTGGATATCTATTTTTCCAGTCAGAAGCACAAATCCATATATGCACATCCCATTCTCCATTCACTCATGAGCCATCATTTACCTCTGAAAAGGTAAATGAGTGTAAAATACTACCAGCATAAGAAACAAATTTCTACTTTCTTCACACAGGCATGGCATTATAAAGCATAAGGAAGAGGAAATGCAGGCCATCTGTGTGGACAGAATCAGGTCTCTAGATGCTGTTCCCTCATGCGCCAAGCTTTTCTTCTTGTATTTCTCAGGTAATTAAGTTTGCTCATAAGAACCCTTGTTCCCTTTTCCTCCCCTTTTCATAGTGATTGTGCCCTGAAATCCCATGCTAAACAGAGACAGGTATCAGGACTGCTACACCTTTGTTCCAAGTGAGTGAAAAATGCACGTTTGATATCTGTGTGAATTGAATTTCTGGTTTCATGCTCATGACAGCCCATTAACACAGAGCAAAGGACTTTCTCTGACTAGTCGTGAGTGGTCTCAGGGCTTTGGATCTGTATTTTCAGCACCTCTTCCTTAATGTACTCTGTGACCACAGGCTGACACATCACATCCAATTCTGTGAAATGAACAGTTGGAGGACCAGCTAAGGCAAAATTTTTAAGTCAAAAGTATTTATTTACTTAATGAAAGAGTGTTACATATTTCCAAACTAAACTTCTCACTTCATGAGTATTTCTATCCAAACCTTTGGTGTTAACATTACTTTTCTTATACAGCTTAAACAAATATGCCCTAAAATTATGAGAATTTTCTGATTTGGATCTATTACTAACTAGAAAAAATCTGCCAACAGGATGCATTTTTTTTTGTCCTAATAATTTTAAAATTATTAACTTTGGAAAAATGCTGATCATGTTTCCTTCCTCATCCATTTCCTCCTAAACTTCCTAGTTCAAGCAGATCTTTCTGGCTGTTACATAAAAGAATTAGGCCATTTTCTGTAGGCATAAAACCTATAGGAAGTTACCCAGATCTTAGTCCCACATAGTGCTGAGTGTTTCAGCCATTATGCAGCAAAGCACTTAAGCACATATTTCAGTACCTCAGGAGGCTCATTCATATCAATGGGTTTACTCAAGAATTTGGGGGGTTTAGGGCAAGAACTCTCAGCATCCTTGGTGAAGGAGGAGATCATGATGTGAGAAACTAAGCAGAGACTAAGAGCAAAGACCTACTTATCTTCTGATCCTAGAGGTATTCTTATATTTTATGAGGAAAAATGTGAGAGCCATGAGGTATAATCCTAAATAATTTGCTCCTTTTGATTAGGAGTTGTGCAAGGGCTAATGAGGATTATTACTGCTCCTAGGAGACACTGCTACACATAAAAAATGGCAACAAAGAGAAGCCTGTATTTGAACGGCATTGACTTGGAAATACAAAAGGAAAAACTGTAGCTCCACTGAGAAGGGCGGGGTAAAGAATTGAAAAGAATAAAAAAAGTCAACTTTTCTTGACGTGATATTCAACCATATTTTCCCAAGGAAAAATAAAATGTAATTTATACAGACTTTTGAACAAATTGAAACCATATACAGAAAATTGACTTAAGTTTTTATGGAAAGAACAGAACACATTTAACAAGCACTACCTAGGGCCAGCAGCCTTTCACTATATAACTTGCAGGGTGTTTTAGTTATACTGAGGTCAGAATGTCTGTTTCCAGCTTTAATCAGCTAATTCAAGATTGTATTCAGAGAAAAATCTAATAAGTCTTTTGTTCTTAGATGGCTTGTTATTTTCCAAATATGAAATAAAAATAAACCACAACATATCCCTAGATTTTTAAGAAGCTAGTTTATATGTAGGAAAACATCCTTGAATAATTAACAAAAAAAAAAAGATAAAACTACTTATTTGGGTAAAATGTGTGTTTGAATTTTCGTGTTTTGCAAATTCTTTATTTGCAAACCACTGTATTTAAGCCAGATTTTATGTTGTATTTGGTTGGTTTGTACTACAAAGAGATGGTTAAAAAAGCAGGCAGCAGTCCCTTAAAAGCATGTGTGGCCAGAGGAGGGTCCTCATTCTATCAGTTGTTAGTGGATATCTTTATTGTGTATTTTCAAATACTGCCTCATTGATAGCCAAGTGAGGGAGCTGGATGTAGATGACTTCTGTGGTTTTTCTGTGCTGTTTCTACAAATTACTGTACTTGTGCTGGTTTCCTTATATGGAAAATGAATTAAACAAAAGAAAACTGAGTGGATTCTTTGTTTATATGGCAAATACAATGTGAATTCATAATGATAAATACATTTTACTTGAAGCAAGAAGGATGAAATGCAGAAGCAGGGTTTGACATTGGGATGGAAACTGGAACCTGACAATGTTCCCTTCCTGTGTTACACTAGGATGAAGAATCACACTTATTTTTCGCTTTTGCTATTCCAATGCATCTTAATTCATTTGTTCATTCTTGAGCAACAGAGCATTTTCAGCCAGAAGAATGGAGTATGTAACTTGCTCATGAGTGGTGATGCCCTCCAGAGAAGCTGAAGGATTGTTTGAAATGTTCTCAGACAGAGGGGAGAATTTGAGCCAGTCTCTTCCATACCCAGATTGAGAAGAAGGGTTGGGTTTGTACTGAGGGTTGCAGCGTGAGGCGAGGGAGGAGTCAGGGTGGGGTAATTTGGACAAAAAAAGAAAATAATCCTGTTTGTTCCTTTGAAGGACGTGTGGTGCTACCTATGTCCAGGAGTATCCCTTAACTCAGGGAGGGATTTTCTGCAGGTTTGGAAAAGAAGAAAGATTTAAGATGTGTTCTTAGGGATTCCTTTTTTTGCTCAGTTCTAGATGGTTCCCACTTCAGAAACTTCAGTCCTTGGAATCTCGTTTTGACATATTTAATACTTCCCTGGCATCACTTTGAGACTCCAGTCATCTAATGCAGGGTTGTGAATGTGGCTGGGCCAAAAAATTTAGATATATGATGCTTCTTTACTGTAACACATAAATAATCTTGTAGCACTAGCTCAAATACACTACTCTTTTCCTTTATGCATAGTGGTTCTCTGAGCTGAACATTATTTAGGAGAGGCAGCATGGGCAGGATACCCCTAAGAGATAGATTCAATCAAAGTAGCATTTGAGAGTAATGAAGATGTCCAAGAGTATTTTATATATTGTAATTAAGATATGTGTTTGCTCAGGTTAGTCTGAAGGTATCCAGAATGATGGCATATCTTCCAGTTGCTTTCTGCAGATCTGAATTTTCATCAAATGTTTGAGCCTTTATGCTGAAGACCCTACATTTTTTATTACCCACTAAGGTATGGACAGAGTATAACAGTCCTTGCATGTTTAGAACCTACAAATGTGTTTCCACTTTCTAAAAACAATGATTTTGCTTTTACTCAAGGGAGACTGGTCTCACAGAAGCCCCAAAGCAATCACTACGTGTGTTTACATCCCAAAATTATTCATAATAATTTCCATCCTGTGACTGGGTGGCAGCCACATTGGCTGGATGTCATTTAAATGCAGGGAGACAATGCAGCTTGCAGAAGCTGGACTTGAGACAGCAAAACTGCCCAAAACACCCAAATATGTAACTTGAGCATCCAATTATATTAGCAAATTATAATGGTTACAGCTTGAGATGGTGGAAAATAAAATATAGACCAAATTTTCTGCCTTAGAAATTACATTCTTCTACTTCATGTTAGGTTTTCCCACCTTTTCCTTCTTTTCTTCTCCTTTTACTTCTCCAAGTAGTAAAGCTTTAAAAGGGTCATTGAAGTTAAGCCTTATCTGTCTTATCTTTTGTGCTATTGAATGGCTGTACTGTTGAGCCTCATCTCCACAGATAAAACCTGCTGACACAGACAGCATTTATTTTAATTTTTCTTCTGTCTGAAACAATTTTCTTCTGTGGGTTTATTCCCCACCTTTGGAACATGACCTAAGGCCCATCACACTTGAAATAAATAAAGCCTGGTTCAACATAAACTGCAAATTCTGTCTTGGAATAAAAGCAAAAAAACCCCAACCAAACACAACAGTAACAGCAACAACCAAAAGAAAAAAAGGAACAAAAAACCCCACACAGACAAAAAAACTATCAAACTTTTCACCCTACAAACTAAGAAAATGGCACTATTGCCAGATTTTGTTACTGTGACTAGTATGATTCTCATTGTCCATGCTCCTGAAAGGAAGGAGATAAATAAACTTGTGTAAAAGAGATTTATTTATAGTCTTCCTGTTTGCTCAAAACATCTCAAAATTTGACCTCAATATGCCTTAAAGTCTTTAGCCCAGGAAATGAAGTGTCCTCATGTATATATATTTTTAGATTTCATGGTTTTGAGCTTCACTGCAGGAGTTTTGGGGTTTTGCTCACAGTATTTGAGTGCTTGAGGTTAGCAGCACTACAATGACTAATAAAATCATAAGTTTTTCTAATCAGCAAAATATAAGATTACATCCAATCTAGAAATCCAAGTGTAAAGGATAGAGAACAGATGTATTTCACGTACTGTTTTTTTTCCTTCTCACAAACCATATCTTAAAATAATTCACAGAATTAAAAACACAGAAGAAAGTCTCACCCCAGCTTAATTTAACTGATAGCCCAGGGAAATATAAATTAAAAAGACAAGACATGTGATGACCTCTGAGGTTAGAAATGTGATCAGGGATCACTGAGACATAAAAGTAAAGAGAGTATGGATGCAATGAAGTTATATAAAATAACATATTAGAAGATGCTCACATTCACAATATCTAGACTCTAAACAGGGAAAGACCACAGAACTAAGGTCAGAGAAGGTGACAGCTACATCTGTGAGGAAAGCTGCAGGCAGTCAAGGCAGCTGGTTTATAAAAAAGGGAAAATAAAAAAAAAATGGGATTGGCAATTGTTACTAGATCATGGGATGCCTCCTTGTGACTGGGGTGATGCAGTCACACTGCTGCTTGGTAGGCAAGATGAGGCCAAAAACCATTTTGCTCTTGTGAGTGAACACAAGAACTGATACTGCCACAGCACAGGGATCCTGTTACTGTCACAGAGTTGCATTCTGCAGGACATCCCTGGACATGCAGTTACACACTCTTTTTACCCCAAGCAAAATATAAGAGACAATTCATAAGCTCCAGTCTTGCTGAGGCAGGTGGAGATGACCTTCCTAACTGCAGGAGCTGTGTCCAGGCAGAGAAGCTGTGTTCCCAAGTACAAGAAGCATGGGAGGGGTCAGCAGACTGCACAGCATCAGGGACAACCAGGAAGGAGTTGATCAAATCTTCTCAGAGGTTCTGCAAAGAGCATTATGTGAACCCCCAGCAGGGGCATGTGGAATCTGTGTCCATCAGGCTGGGAACTGCAGATTTCCATGATACTGAAGGCTCTAAGCTGATGTCTTCTGGCATCAGGTATATAACTCATGTCCACTTGCAGATCTGAATATAATCAGTGCCATAACTTCAAGTGAGGAACCAGGGGAGCCTTTCTAACAAAGCAGCCAAGGACAGAGCAAGGAGGAAGCAGCAAGTGAGAGCAGCAGGCTAGTCTTGCTTTAGAGAAGGGAATGGAGGTCCCATCTGATTACCAGACCTGCTGCCTAGGGATGTTTGCTTTATTGCTGGGAGTTCAGGTCTGGGACATTGTAGAGAGGCTGCCTAGGCTTGAATGGCCCTTGGATTATTATTTCCTGCTGGCCCTCCAAAGGGGCACCAATGATACTGCCAAGGAAGATCCTGACTGCTTCAAGCAAGACTTTCTGCAAATCTGCTTTCCAGATGATTAGTAAGAGACCTTGGTAAGAGCTACATTAGGAAGATCATTGCCAGCAGGTTGAGGAAGGTGATCCTTCCTCTCTGTTCAGCACTGGTGAGACACATCTGGAGTCCAGAGTCCAGCACCGTGCTCCCCAGTAAAGGGAGACATGGACATAATGGAGTGAGTTCAGCAAAGATGAAGAAAGGTTCATTGGGATTGGGATGTCAGGAACCCAAGAGAGGCTGAGTGAGCTGGATTTGTTCAGCTGGGAGAAGAGAATGCTTACTGGAGGATCGTTTCAATGTGTATAAATACCTCATGGGATGAGGTAAAGAAGGTGGAACCAGAGTCTTTTCAGTTTTCAGTTTAGTTCATCTGCACGCAGAAAGGAAGAAAGGCTGGGGGAACAAATGGAAATATGGGAAATACCATATAATTCAAGTAATATTCAGGGTTTTTTAGATTGTGAGAGCAGCTGAACCTTGGAAAACATTGTCCAGAGAGGTTGTGGAGTCTCCATCTTGGAGAAATTCAAGACCAAATTGGACATGGCCCCAAGCAATCTGTTTAAGTGGACCCTGTTTGAGCAGGTTGGACTAGAGGATCTCCAAAGGCCCCTTCCCATGTCAGCTTTTCTGTGTATTCCAGTCCTTGAAAATTACATTGATGACAGAAGCCAAAGATTTGTTCCTTTCTTAGTGTTCAAGGCCAGAAAATTGAGCATAATTTATAATCAGCTAATGGAAGTTCTTCAGGACCTGCAGGTACAAATAAGATTTTTCTGGGGTAGATTCCTAATTTTTTAATTGGATAAGATGATAAAAAGACTTCTTAAGTACATCAATACCTCAGCACTGTGCTGAAAGAAACTGATGGGAAAATTGATATTGATAGAGAGGAAAGGGAGGGAAAAAGGCTTCAGAGCCTTATGGGGTTATGGAGAATAAGGGCTTTGCTTTGTTTTTAATGTTTTCTCTAAATCAGAATTCAGGCCAGATGTGTGCAAAGGGGACAGGATCACAGCCTTAGAGTGATCCATGGTTTTATGTCACCAGGGTGGAGGGGCCCTGGCTACCACTGGAAAGCATCTGCTTTCTTCCCATTCTGTGAAATCTGCACTATTTCAAGAAAGCCTTAAAAATCCTTCATTTAGCTGTGCTGTTTTCCCACCACAGCCATTATAACAGGACAAAGTGATTAGAGCAGTATTGAATTGTCCTGATCCCCAGTTCTATGGTACTAGCTATGTCTCACCACAAATTTATTTTTATTTTGTACACAATGGGCTACAGTTTGGCTGAAAATATTTCACACCAGAATTTCTCGTGGATTTCTCATGAATGAGCTAAAGTATATGAATTACAGAGTGTCTTTTGAGACAAACATATTTTGTCAATTTTCAGCTGACATTTTGTCTCATTCCTTTGCAGAGTACTGTCTCATGGAATCTGAAATGCTGTTGCCAATACTGACAGATGCCATAAGAAAGAATCAGTGGATGGACGAGTCATATGGATATGGTAGCTATAGGGAAAAGAATTGTAAAGGTCTTAGCAGTCTATTTAATTCAGATAATGAGGCTGAGCTGTGGAAAAAAAATCTCCAACTGAGTAACCTCATAGTGTATATAGAGCATGTTTCAAAATACTGATACTAGAAACAGACCTGTGCTTGATGAACTCCAGATGATTCCACTGATGTTAATACAGAGAAAAAACCCAGCATCCTCCCTCCTCCCTCTCCTTCTCCTGCCAGAAGTAATCCAAAGATTCTTGCACTGTTAAAGCCATTATGACATATTTTGGAAGTAGCCAACACAAAAATTATTCATCTTCTTTTTCTTATGATGTTTACAAATGCATTTTGCAGTAGCTCTAAGTACAAGGCAGGTAGAAAACTTTCAGCAATTTATATATATGAATATTGCAGGAAAAATCTTTGAAGTAGATCACAAGTGAACACATCTGCTTAACAGAATTGAAAGCACAAAGGTTTGAGACCTTTCCCTCTGTTCTACTGAATATTTTTTTTTTAAAGTTCTTTTTTTTAATGCTTTACTCATCAACTTTTTACATTTGTATTTTAACACTTCATAGCAAAAGGAATGTGTAGATAAACAATTGTCTAATTTTTCTTGATAGCAGAAATATCTTGGTTCTTATTTATTGATGTAGCATAAATGTTATCTTTGATACCAAGGGTTTCATTTCCTTCTGACAAAATAAAGCCTTTAGGAGATAATGCTTAAAAAAAGATTTTCGGTTCTTTAGTTTCAGTAATGAGAAAAGCTTTTGAAGGTATTTTGGATTAAAAAGTTCAATATAATATCCAGGAATTTGACCTTGCTTTACAAAGAGTCTCTCTTGATCAAAAGGATGGAGGACATGATTTAAGAAGTCTTTTCCATCTTAAAATACTAGGATTCTGTCATTCATTCTATTCATAGCACAGCCTAAAACCCTTTTCATTATTATCCAGTCAGTAATGCTGAAAAAACACATCCTTAAGCCTAATGATCTTGCTCAAATATTTTTTTTAGCTGAGGAAAGGATGAAATAGACAAAATCAAAGAAAATCCAGACTTCAGTGAAGATTTTCCCCATAGGGAAAATAAAAACAACTATTTTATAATAACGTTTCCTCCTTTTCTCATACAAATGTTTCTTTTCTTCAGACAACATGTAAGTGCCAACCTGTTACAGGTTCTTCTGCAGCACTGGCTGTCAGGGAGCCAGGGACTGTTACTCACAGGAAGATCTCTCTTCCAAACTGACAATGGCCATGACCAAACATTGGTTTCTGTGCAGAGAAGTGAGTAAACTTTCTTTCTCTTTTGAAAGTTGTGTTGAATATGGAGCTATGGTGTGGTAACCTGGCTTTTGAGAGTGCCAGTCTTGAAGAAATTAAAATTTACTATGGGCCAGATCAAAAAGACAAGCTTTACCAACAGATAAAGTATTAAAACATTTTAAATTTGCTTACTATAAAAAATAGAACGATGTTAAAAATGTAAGTGCAGGCAGATTAGAAGCAGTTTTAACCCACTAATGGTAATGGTATGTCTTAGATATTTCAGCATCTCCTCTAGGTTGTGAAACTGGCTGCCTTTTGCAACTGGTGTTAAATTTGACATTTGGAGATTCCTGGTACTACATTTCCTCACCAGAATCACTTATGGTAGCTACTCTAGGAACTTTATTCCAAAATGGAATGTCTGCAAACTGGAATGATTCAAGTAACTGCTCTTTCTACAATTCTTGTGTTTGGTTGTTGGAAATCACATA